>CANNZV010000088.1:501959-659248 GCA_947561585.1 Caprella mutica | reverse complement strand
ATGATAATACATCAATTAAATAATACATTATATATCTATTTATGATAATACATCAATTAAAATAATACATTATATATCCATTTATGATAATACATCAATTAAATATTACATTATATATTTATTTATGATAATACATCAATTAAATAATACATAATATATCCATTTATGATAATACATCAATTAAATATTACATTATATATCTATTTATGATAATGCATCAATTAAATAATACATTATATATCCATTTATGATAATACATCAATTAAATATTACATTATATATCTATTTATGATAATACATCAATTAAATAATACATTATATATCCATTTATGATAATGCATCAATTAAATATTACATTATATATCCATTTATGATTAATACATCAATTAAATAATACATAATATATCTCATTTATGATAATACATCAATTAAATAATACATTATATATCTATTTATGATAATACATCAATTAAATAATACATTATATATTAATTTATGATAATACATCAATTAAATAATACATTATATATCTATTTATGATAATAGCATCAATTAAATAATACATTATATATCTATTTATGATAATACATCAATTAAATAATACATTATATATTAATTTATGATAATACATCAATTAAATAATACATTATATATCTATTTATGAATAATACATCAATTAAATATTACATTATATATCTATTTATGATAAACATCAATTAAATAATACATTATATATTAATTTATGATAATACATCAATTAAATAATACATTATATATCTATTTATGATAATACATCAATTAATAATACTTATATAATTCCATTTATGATAATACATCAATTAAATATTACATTATATATCTATTTATGATAATGACATCAATTAAATAATACATTATATATACTATTTATGATAATACATCAATTAAATAATACATTATATATCCATTTTATGATAATACATCAATTAAATAATACATTATATATCCATTTATGATAATACATCAATTAAATAATACATTATATATCCATTTATGATAATACATCAATTAAATAATACATTATATATCCATTATGATAATACATCAATTAAATAATACATTATATATCCATTTATGATAATACATCAATTAAATAATACATTATATATCTATTTATGATAATACATCAATTAAATAATACATTATATATCCATTTATGATAATACATCAATTAAATAATACATTATATATCCATTATGATAATACATCAATTAAATAATACATTATATATCTATTTATGATAATACATCAATTAAATAATACATTATATATCTATTTTATGATATAACATCAATTAAATATTACATTATATATCTATTTATGATAATACATCAATTAAATATTACTATTATATATTTATTTATGATAATACATCAATTAAATAATACATAATATATCCATTTATGATAATACATCAATTAAATAATACATAATATATCCATTTATGATAATACATCAATTAAATATTACATTATATATCTATTTATGATAATACATCAATTAAATAATACATTATACATCCATTTATGATAATACATCAATTAAATATTACATTATATATCTATTTATGATAATGCATCAATTAAATAATACATTATATATACATTTATGATAATACATCAATTAAATATTACATTTAATATCTATTTATGATAATACATCAATTAAATAATACATTATATATCCATTTATGATAATACATCAATTAAATAATACATTATATATCTATTTATGATAATACATCAATTAAATAATACATTATATATCCATTTATGATAATACATCAATTAAATAATACATATATATCCATTATGATAATACATCAATTAAATAATACATTATATATCTATTTATGATAATACATCAATTAAATAATACATTATATATCTATTTATGATAATACATCAATTAAATAATACATTATATATCCATTTATGATAATACATCAATTAAATAATACATTATATATCCATTATGATAATACATCAATTAAATAATACATTATATATCTATTTATGATAATACATCAATTAAATAATACATTATATATCCATTTATGATAATACATCAATTAAATAATACATTATATATCCATTATGATAATACATCAATTAAATAATACATTATATATCTATTTATGATAATACATCAATTAAATAATACATTATATATCTATTTATGATAATACATCAATTAAATAATACATTATATATTCATTTATGATAATACATCAATTAAATATTACATTATATATCTATTTATGATAATGCATCAATTAAATATTACATTATATATCTATTTATGATAATACATCAATTAAATAATACATTATATATCCATTTATGATAATACATCAATTAAATAATACATATATATCTATTTATGATAATACATCAATTAAATATTACATTATATATCTATTTATGATAATACATCAATTAAATAATACATTATATATCCATTTATGATAATACATCATTAAATATTACATTATATATCTATTTATGATAATGCATCAATTAAATAATACATTATAATATACATTTAATGATAATACATCAATTAAATATTACATTATATATCTATTTATGATAATACATCAAATAAATAATACATTATATATCCATTTATGATAATACATCAATTAAATAATACATTATATATCTATTTATGATAATACATCAATTAAATAATACATTATACATCCATTTATGATAATACATCAATTAAATAATACATTATATATCCATTATGATAATACATCAATTAAATAATACATTATATATCTATTTATGATAATACATCAATTAAATAATACATTATATATCTATTTATGATAATACATCAATTAAATAATACATTATATATCCATTTATGATAATACATCAATTAAATAATACATTATATATCCATTATGATAATACATCAATTAAATAATACATTATATATCTATTTATGATAATACATCAATTAAATAATACATTATATATCCATTTATGATAATACATCAATTAAATAATACATTATATATCCATTATGATAATACATCAATTAAATAATACATTATATATCTATTTATGATAATACATCAATTAAATAATACATTATAAATCCATTATGATAATACATCAATTAAATAATACATTATATATCTATTTATGATAATACATCAATTAAATAATACATTATATATCTATTTATGATAATACATCAATTAAATATTACATTATATATCTATTTATGATGATACATCAATTAAATATTACATTATATATTTATTTATGATAATACATCAATTAAATAATACATAATATATCCATTTATGATAATACATCAATTAAATAATACATAATATATCCATTTATGATAATACATCAATTAAATATTACATTATATCTATTTATGATAATACATCAATTAAATAATACATTATATATCCATTTATGATAATACATCAATTAAATATTACATTATATATCTATTTATGATAATGCATCAATTAAATAATACATTATATATACATTTATGATAATACATCAATTAAATATTACATTATATATCTATTTATGATAATACATCAATTAAATAATACATTATATATCCATTTATGATAATACATCAATTAAATAATACATATATATCTATTTATGATAATACATCAATTAAATAATACATTATATATCCATTTATGATAATACATCAATTAAATAATACATTATATATCCATTATGATAATACATCATTAAATAATACATATATATCCATTTATGATAATACATCAATTAAATAATACATTATATATCTATTTATGATAATACATCAATTAATAATACATTATATATCCATTTATGATAATACATCAATTAAATAATACATTATATATCCATTATGATAATACATCAATTAAATAATACATTATATATCTATTTTATGATAATACATCATTAAATAATACATTATATATCTATTTATGATATACATCAATTAAATATTACATTATATATCTATTTATGATAATACATCAATTAATATTACATTATATATTTATTTATGATAATACATCATTAAATAATACATAATATATCCATTTATGATAATACATCAATTAAATAATACATAATATATCCATTTATGATAATACATCAATTAAATATTACATTATATATCTATTTATGATAATGCATCAATTAAATAATACATTATATATCTATTTATGATAATACATCAATTAAATAATACATTATATATTCATTTATGATAATACATCAATTAAATAATACATTATATATCTATTTATGATAATACATCAATTAAATAATACATAATATATCCATTATGATAATACATCAATTAAATAATACATTATATATCTATTTATGATAATACATCAATTAAATAATACATTATATATCTATTTATGATAATACATCAATTAAATAATACATTATATATCCATTTATGATAATACATCAATTAAATATTACATTATATATCTATTTATGATATACATCAATTAAATAATACATTATATATCCATTTATGATAATACATCAATTAAATAATTTATTTGTTTGTTTATTAAAATACATTATAGGTTTTTATATAATATCACATTATATGAATAATGTATAATATGTTAAAATGTTCATTACAAAACAACAGTTGAATAATGCATAATTTAAATATTACATTATATGCTTTTATATAATAATACATTATATGTTTGTTTACAATAACAGAGCATCACAAGGACATGTTCCGCATGCTTTTCTTTTCATAAGATGAATTAAAGTGTCATCATATCAGAGAAGACAGCATGAAACATCACCTCCAGCAACGTGGTGAACAAACACGTTATTGTGGAGCTTCTTGCTTTGTGAAGATGAACTCGTGGCTACGACTAAATAAAAATAATATAGTAATATTTTTATTGTATTGAAGGCAGTAAAGTAAATTAAGAGTATATCACTAAGAGTATAATGAAAAAATGTAGATTACAATACGCTTACACAAGCCCATTTGAAGTTCGATGTTAGCCATAGAAGATTAAGAGAGAAAGTATTGGTGGGATCAGAGAAGATTAAGAGATAAAGTTTTGGTGGGGCCATAGAAGATTATGGGAAACCTTCTTAATCATTATGGTTAACAGTTATACCACATTAAAACCAGATAACGTGCACTCGATAGAGCGCATACCTTCGCTGCCGCTTTGACCCGTTCTCTCCTAAAATCTGATAAACTGGTAACTGGATAATAACCAATCGTCCCACCAAGTTTCATGCAATATGGTACAATACTTTTTTGAGTTATTGAGTTATAAATGACTTTGAGTTTTGACCGGATTGCTCCCAAAATTCTATCAGATGATTCTTGGACATTGACCAATCGTCCCATCAAATTTCTGACAATTTGGTTTTATACTTTTTGAGATATTGAGCTTAATCCTTGACCTTTGACCAGATCACTCCCCAAAGACTAGCAGCAGGTCACTGGACATTGACCAATCGTTTCACCAAATTTCAGGCAATTTGGTTGAACACTTTTTCAGTTAAGCGAATAACAAGATGATAAATAAATAAGTAAGTTAATAAATAACTGCCGGGTAAAATATACCCTTCCGCGAAATTTTGAAAGTAATAATTATCTTGAATTCTACAATGTAATCAAATATATACCTCTTATATAATCATGATTATATCAATGATTCTACAGGTGTTCATTGTTTTAATTGAAAGAAATAATTATTTGAATCAAATATTTATTCTATTATAAGAAATGAAATAGAAAAATCGGTACAGTTTATTTCTTCAATAAAGTTTCATTATAAATCTCTTCAGTCATATTATTAATTATTAGGAACATAAATTTGATTAGCATTAAATATCATAATTTCGTTCATATATTGCAAAATATAAATTCACATTTAATCTCATAATCATTTAGAAATTATGATAATTAGTTGATTAATAATATATTCAATAATGCATATAGAACTAAAACGGTCGTTGTAGAACGCATACCTTCGCCGTTACGTTTTTTGTTTATTTTGACCTTTTCGTGACCTTGACCTTGACTTGATCGCTCCCAAAATCTAATCGAATGGTTCCTTGACATTGACTAATCGTTCCACCCAATTTCAGGCAATTTGGTTACATTTTTTGAGTAATGCGAATAACAAGATTACAAATAATTAACGATGAAAACATAACCATCCACAATTTTGCGAAGGTAATGCTAAAGGTTCATTTCGCATTGTTTTTGTTGTATGAAGAGAATCTATCTAATAGACTAAAGCCATCCGACTTTTAGTGTTGCTAATAGAATATTTGTATTTTTGCTTAGCCGAGTGTGCGGAGTGCTTTGAAATATATTGAAATTTGATTGGCAATTGGCACTCCGTTTGGCACACAAACACCAATATTGTCACATGGTTGATTGGTTTTATTAAGCGTGGCACAAGGGATGACCAATTGTATGTTTCATATAATGAATACAATTAAGTCAATGGAATAAAAACAACAGGTACTGCAGATATATAAAATGACATCCTCTATAGTGACTGTAGAGGAATGAGTAAGGAAGTAGCCTCTATAGTGAACAGGCTCTCTTAATTCTGACATGAACGGTTATTAATTTTAGAAAGCTGAGTACCATTTTATGGCAAACTGAAGAAAAATTGTTCACTATAGAGGCTACTTCCTTACTCAGGACACTACACTCACTTTACACGACATATGTTAATAACTAGAGAGTAATTCAAGTCAGAGACATTTAGTGAAATGTGATATTCTTCTCAGCATGTGTTATAAAAATAAACTACATATAATATTCAATAGCAAATAAGTAATCATTGCTACAAATATACTAATTGAAATGCCCAGGCAAGAAAGATTCAATCCTGTGATATTCCCTCAATATCTTGAATATTCCATCCTCATCTCCAATCACAATTTGATGATGATAGAATATTCTTGTAACAAAAATATTTGGTAATATTCTAATTTTCATACGAAGGAATATTCCAGGAATAATAGAGTTATAATATTCGCCAAGATACCATCCGAGTACTTTCAGGAATATTGTATTCCATAGTATTTGGAAAATATTCTTGTGATATATATTTAAGATGGTTTTTTAATGTGAATATCCTTTAAATATCCAATAAATTATCAAAAAAGTCATGAAGAACTCTATTCCAAAAATGAAGACGAACGAATATCCTTGGAACAATTGGGATTCACGGCATTCGATATATGTAACAATAGAAGAAGTTTACAGGAATAGAAAAAAATAATTCATGTGAATTACATTGGAGTATACCTGAAACACTTTCAATATTTCAGATAAAGAAGATGTCTCCTTAGATAGTATGAAGGAATGCTTCTGGAAGATGTGAAATTGACAGTTTGTGTTTCAAACAACAAAGGAATGTCAATGGAATAGAATGTAAAACTTTATTACCTCATCATTTGGATGTTCTATAGTATCACTAATAGACGAAGGTGGTTGTGAATATGTACACTCCCCCCCCCCCCCCCTTTCATCTCAACATTCGTTGTAATTTGGATTGTGAATTGTCTCCTTAAATTTTTACCGTACATACCATATTTACACGCTACTTGCAGTTTAAGAGTTTGAGCTCTCTTAGATTTTTGTTAGGTAGGCTAGTAGACTTCATTTACTATCACCTCTTCATTTTCCTCTTCCATTTCTGAATGCCGACACCGCTGTGCTTCACGGAGCTTTTCTTCATCCATAAGCGGGTGAACGGATGTTTCGTTACTGGACGTTTCATACTCGCACGTTTCGTTACCAGACGTTTCGTTACCAGACGTTTTGTTACGGACCTTTTGTTACTGGACGTTTCGTTACCGGATATTTCGTTACTGGGCGTTTCGTTTCTAGAACGTTCCCTATCCAGACTTTTCGTTACCGGACGTTTCATTACCGGACGTTTCATAACCGGACGTTTTGTTACCGGACCTTTTGTTACCGGACGTTTCGATACTAGACGTTTCGTTGCCGGTCGTTTCGTTACCGGACGTTTTGGTACCGGACCTTTTGTTACTGGACGTTTCGTTACCGGACGTTTCGTTACCGAACGTTTCGTTACCGGACGTTTCGTTACCGGACGTTTTGGTACCGGACCTTTTATTACTGGACGTTTCGTTACCGGACGTTTTGTTACCGGACCTTTTGTTACTGGACGTTTCCTTACTAGGACGTTTCCTACCCTGACGTTTCGTTACCAGATTTTTCACTCCCAGACGAAATATTTTCTTTGGTTGAGATGGGTTGCTGACAACAATTTATACCAATCACATACATTTTAAATTTATACAAGTAAAGCTGCCATAACGGTTATATCTACTTTAAATAATATACAAGATTCAACATATATTATATTAATCTGTTAAGTATCGGGTTACATATTGATTATAATCAGAGGTAACAAAATTAACCATCATTTCTTTATTTCATTGATTGTAAAAGACATTCATTTGACCTCTTAATTTTCCTCCTCCATCCTTGAGTGCAGCCACCGGTGCTCGTGTCCCTTTTTGTCACATTCCTTGGTAAGTGACCTGCATTCACGGAGTAGCTTTTCTGATTGTTATTTAAACTAGGCTGGATGATAAATCAGAAGTATACCCAATTATATATTGTGAAAAAAATATGAAAATCGTTTGTGTTGATGTCTCCGAAAATGTTTTTAACGTTAGTGTAATATTTTACCAGATTTTAACAAGTTATCGAATGAAAATAATAAAATTTTCGATCATATTAGAAAAGACTAAATGATTTAATTTTTTATTATAATTATTAAATACTATTTTCTAATATGATCGAAAATTATGTAATATGTTCAGTATAGGGTAAAAATATAAATACATATTCAAATGTATATTCATAATACATGTGATTGGTCTAACTTATAGTCTGCAACCCATTTCATATAAAAAGATCATTCGTCCTATACGAAAAATCTTGTAAAGAAACGTCCTATTAGCGAAACGTCCAATAAAGAAACGTCCATGTACGAAACATCCAGGTACGAAACGTCCGGTAATGAAACGTCAGGTAACGAAACGTCCGGTAACGAAACGTCCTAGCACCCCAAGAGCAAGAGCATTGTCACCGACTAAGTGGTAGGTGACTTTGTTCTATAGGCCATTTTCCTTTCTGGCTGCTTCTTTCAGTCCCTTTTATTTATTCTCGTTTAAGGTCAGCGATATGGTTTTCTGTTCCAAAGAAGACACTAAACCCTCAATTAAATTATAATTATCTTACGTACCTACAGCGTGATCCATATACATCTGATCTATTTCATATGTTAATCAAATAAAACTAATAAACCTAGAGGTTTGAAACACGTTTTATTAGAAAGAATATACTTCTTCGAACACTTTTCTTGACGAAGAAATGTTCATTTCACGGTTCGGATTAAGCTGAGGCTTTTCTTAGCCTTAGTGAAAGGAGTTACTTACTCAGAACGTATTTTGCAGATAAAGCATATTTTCATCTATCAGAGAATGTTAATTCACATAATCTTGAGATTTGGAGTACCGAAAACACCAGAATTATTGAAGAAGAAACACTGCATTTAATATTTATTCAAATTAAAAATATTGAATAAATGAAGGTTTTGCGGGAAGCCGTGAAAAGACAAAAATGTGGCTATCATTTATAGGATTGAATTCATAAAACCTAATGTAAAACTTGTTTCAAAAGTCTAGGTTTCTTAGTTTTCATTTTATTAACCATTTTCTTTTTTATTTAATGGGTAAGCAAAATGAATTCAGGCTCCCTATTAGTAAATTATCAGTGCCTACAAAAATAACTCATTCTTTGTATGAAATCCGAAACTACCAAAACTTCCGAGTCAAATAGCCACAATAAGATTTACGTAAATTTAATGTTCGCCTTGCAGCAGTAAAGTTAAGACATAATAGAGTATAAGTGATAGTGGAGAAATTAATGAAAATTCAAGAAAAATGGGGCTAGTTTATTGTGACTATGAATGTCATTTTGTGATGATGGTAATGAAATATGATGGTAATGAAATATGATGGTAATGAAATATGATGGTAATGAAATATGATGGTAATGAAATATGATGGTAATGAAATATGATGATAATGAAATATGATGGTAATGAAATATGATGGTAATGAAATATGATGATAATGAAATATGATGGTAATGAAATATGATGGTAATGAAATATGATGATAATGAAATATGATGGTAATGAAATATGATGATAATGAAATATGATGGTAATGAAATATGATGGTAATGAAATATGATGGTAATGAAATATGATGACAATGAAATATGATGACAATGAGATATGATGACAATGAAATATGATGATAATGAAATATGATGACAATGAAATATGATGACAATGAAATATGATGGTAATGAAATATGATGATAATGAAATATGATGGTAATGAAATATGATGGTAATGAAACATGATGGTAATGAAATATGATGATAATGAAATATGATGACAATGAAATATGATGGTAATGAAATATGTAAATTGTAAAATTATATTCGATTTTTCAATCCCTGGAAATATCATTTATTTCTTAGAAACACTAGCCGGTAACTGTATATTGTAGGGGAGTTTTATTCAAATTTATTCATAGTTTGCCAATAGCTTCATCACCTTCTTTATTGATTGCCATTGGAAAAAAATAATGCGCTATTTTTCATACCGCTAGAAAGAATATAAAACATCATAGATATTTATATTTAAACATAAGAAAAATAAATATTTGGTGAAATAAAGAATATATTTTAATATCCCAAATTAATCAGTTAATTTGTTGTTTATTCTAACTTCATTCGTTTGTTTTATTATATAAAAATTAGGGTTCACGGAAAAACTCAGTCGCAGAGAAGTCGATCTCAAAATATTCGGACTGAGGTATGAATAATAATTATGAATTAGATGTATCGGGGGACGTGCCACCCCCGAACTCCCCTGCCAGGTCATTACACAATCATGAAATGAACAGTACAACAAACTAGCGGATACAACAAACTGCATAACGGCCATTTATGTCGAGAGACCTTTTGTAATTTTGAGATCGAATATTTCGAGACCGAAATTTCCGGCCACCAAAAATTAGTGTAAAGCAATATCTTATTTCGACTACATAATTTTAACAATATTATATATTTAATTTCACACTTTATTGAAGTTTGACAAATTATTGTGTAGCCCAGATGACGTCACAAAAAAACTCCACAGTCTCTACTCTCTTACACAGATATTGGCTATCTACTGCAAATTACCGGACACTCTCAGTACTAGTGCAGTGGGTGTTAACATCAATCATGGACCAATCTGAACTATAAACACAAATTTAGATTGAACTCCCACTTTCCGAGTTCTATGAGTGTCCTGGTACAGTGACGTTTCCTTTAATACACTTTTTATATTGCAAGAAAGCATCAAACATAACTAGAAGTAAGTATTTCCTTATTTGCCGGTAGAGTTTTTGTTCTTTTGAGGTAATTCTATTAGCCAAACGATCCCTGACATCAGTTTTTATTACCAAAATGATTTGGGGCAAAATCTTCAGTCACTGGATTTAGAAAACATTTTTCCTGTTTACTTCCGTCAAAAGAAAAACTGTGATTTGGAAATTGTTAGTAATTCTGCACTTGCAGAGAAAGAGTTGCTAGTCATTCTGCACATGCAGAGAAAGAGTTGCTAGTAATTCTGCACATGCAGAGAAAGAGTTGCTAGTAATTCTGCACATGCAGAGAAAGAGTTGTTTGTCATTCTGCACATGCAGAGAAAGAGTTGTTCGTTATTCTGCACGTGCAGAGAAAGAGTTGCTAGTTATTCTGCACATGCAGAGAAAGAGTTGCTAGTAATTCTGCACATGCAGAGAAAGAGTTGTTTGTCATTCTGCACATGCAGAGAAAGAGTTGTTCGTTATTCTGCACATGCAGAGAAAGAGTTGTTCGTTATTCTGCACATGCAGAGAAAGAGTTGCTAGTTATTCTGCACATGCAGAGAAAGAGTTGCTAGTTATTCTGCACATGCAGAGAAAGAGTTGTCTGTCATTCTGCACACGCAGAGAAAGAGTTGTTCGTTATTCTGCACATGCAGAGAAAGAGTTGTTTGTCATTCTGCACACGCAGAGAAAGAGTTGCTAGTTATTCTGCACATGCAGAGAAAGAGTTGTCTGTCATTCTGCACACGCAGAGAAAGAGTTGTTCGTTATTCTGCACATGCAGAGAAAGAGTTGCTAGTCATTCTGCACATGCAGAGAAAGAGTTGCTAGTAATTCTGCACATGCAGAGAAAGAGTTGTTCGTTATTCTGCACATGCAGAGAAAGAGTTGCTAGTAATTCTGCACATGCAGAGAAAGAGTTGTTTGTCATTCTGCACATGCAGAGAAAGAGTTGTTCGTTATTCTGCACATGCAGAGAAAGAGTTGCTAGTTATTCTGCACATGCAGAGAAAGAGTTGCTAGTTATTCTGCACATGCAGAGAAAGAGTTGCTAGTTATTCTGCACATGCAGAGAAAGAGTTGTCTGTCATTCTGCACACGCAGAGAAAGAGTTGTAAATTATTCTGCACATGCAGAGAAAGAGTTGTTTGTCATTCTGCACACGCAGAGAAAGAGTTATTCGTTATTATGTACATGCAGAGAAAGAGTTGTTCGTTATTCTGCACATGCAGAGAAAGAGTTGCTTGTCATTCTGCACATGCAGAGAAAGAGTTGTTTGTCATTCTGCACACGCAGAGAAAGAGTTATTCGTTATTATGTACATGCAGAGAATTAAAAAAATTGTTTATTTTTCCATTGACCATTTAATTGTTTGTCCCTTTACACAGTTTCTCAGACTATGTGTCTATACGCACAGATTATAATATGTAATTTCACAGTAATTCATTTTAGATCAAATGTGAACGTATGACGTAATTCAATCTAAAATGATTTTTAATGTAATTAAAAATTTTAAAGTATTTTGTTCAAAACGTAGTATCTAAGAAATATAATGACAACAACATCATTTTTTATGATATCACCATCGATAAATATTTGAATTTAGTAATTAATTATAATGACAAAATAATTCTATTAGGATTAAGATGAAATTTAAGAGATAATTCAAAATTCAAAATACAATTCACTTTCTATCAAGACTAGTCTGCACAACTAGTCCACACAACTAGTCCACACAACTAGTCCACACAACTAGTCCACACAACTAGTCTACACAACTAGTTAACACAACTAGTTAACACAACTAGTCTACACAACTAGTCTACACAACTAGTCCACACAACTAGTCTACACAACTAGTCCACACAACTAGTCCACACAACTAGTCCACACAACTAGTCTACACAACTGGTCTATTTAACTTACTAGTTGCCATTAAAGCTGAGAGTAAATTCCAAGTCCCTAGTTTCAAAGTAAGACATCACTGCTTATTTGCTACAAACTAATCTTTAAGCTAAAAATATACACAAAAACTATGACTTTAGCAAACTGAAAGAATTGAAAGTGAACTGTTAATTTTTTTTACTGCCACCAAAAGAAAGCAGAATTAACCTCTACTTTGATTTTCACTGGAGAAATTTAACACACCATGTTTTTACTGTCGGCAAATTCCCAACTAATGGATTGTTTCTAGTTCAATTATTCGTTCAGTTTACTGACATATTTGCCTGATTTAAAATCTAAATCAATTGAAATACTTCAATGCCAAAAAGTGGGACAAATGTAAAATTTATAATATTCGTGTAGTATCAACCATTACCAAGGTTATGTTTCGGCCATTGAAAAAAAATTTCAGCACTTTTAATTCTTTCGATCCGTCTTTTGCATAATCAAAACTAGATTACGTGCACTAGGTAGGGCGCATACCTTCGCAGCTGCTTATCCGTTTGCTACCAAAATCTAACAAAATGGTTCCTGTATATTGACCAATCGTCCCACCAAGTTTCATGCAATGAGGTGCAACACTCTTTGAGTTATGAATGACCATGTCCTTGACCTTTGACCGGGTCGCTTCCGAAAGTCTACTAGTAGGTCACTGGACATGGACCAATCGTTTCATCAAATTTCAGGCAATTTGGTTGAACACTTTTTCACTTAAGTGAATAACAAGATGATCAAAAAATAAATAAATAAATTCCGATGAAAATATGACCTTCCCGCATTCTGCGAAGGTAATTAGCATAAGAGTTTAAATACTGCCATCGCTAACGAAACATAATGTATGGAATTCTTTGAATCAAACTGATTTATTTTGAAATGCCGTATTATAGTTCTATTTATATTCAAAAGGTCTATGAAGTTTTAATTGGAATATATGAACCCAGTACATTTTTTATACTCCATTAAATACGAATGATTCCCATAGAACTATTGATGAAGATCGGTGAAACAATAAATTTACTGAATGTTCAATTTTTCATTATCGAATGTCGTTAGTTTGGATAGCAATAAACATCAGACGAAATGGTAGAGCTCTGTTTGTTTGTTCATTCTTTCCATTAAAACCATTTGTTCATTATCGGGAAATATATAACCAGTAAAATAGGACATGTATCACTGTACTCTCGTAAACAGATCCTTCTTAGTCAGGCACGCTAGGATTTTTCACAACTGATCCCAAAAGCTGAACACTTAAAGTGCAATCAAAGAAAAGTGTACCTGTATTGATTAAATCATAGTTTACTGATTTCACATTTACAAAAAAAAGAAACTTCACTAATTGTTATGCCTGAAGATTTTCTAAAATTGGTCTGATTACAGTGATACACGATGACAAATTTAAAAAAATTGAAAATAATAGGAAATTAGAAAACTGCGATTTGATAAATTAGCATAATACGGAGACACTATTATTTGATAACACATCAACTGTGATTTTGATATACTTATTTGTGCTCTGAAACATATTCTAGCTCTTGCAATAATCGTTGATGCACTTTAAGTGTCACTTTTTTGTGACAAGACTTATAGGGTGAAGGTGAAACACCTCTACTAGAAATATTTTATTGTACTGTTCATTCAAAACTGCAAAACATTTCAAATTTAGTTCCATTTGTTTATTATAATATGTAATTTAATTAAGTTGTTTAAAATAAACAATAACAAGACAGATATACCGTTTTTTTAAATACCATTACCTTAAAAAACATAGGTAGGTACCTAGAATTTCACCTAAATACCTATTTACCAAAAAAGATATTCATTTTTTGTATTAGAAATTCGC
Source organism: Caprella mutica (assembly GCA_947561585.1). Classification (NCBI taxonomy): domain Eukaryota; kingdom Metazoa; phylum Arthropoda; class Malacostraca; order Amphipoda; family Caprellidae; genus Caprella; species Caprella mutica. The sequence goes on along the minus strand of CANNZV010000088.1, from coordinate 643,941 downwards.
ACAGTGAAGGCCGAGTTTGAATATTTCTTATATAATTAATTACGAAGCGATCGATTTATTTCCTGTAAATGGTGATATGCAAAGAGGCCCATTGGTCTGTTTACACGCTACGATAAACTGGAGCGATTTATTGAACATAGAGATCGTAACAATTTATCGGATGATTGAGACAGTGTTTACACGCAACTATTTTTACTCCAATATTTTTAGTCTTTACTATCCGTCATTGAAAAAACATTATTATGCTCTGCATTTGGAATGTGTTTAGCATTATACATTGAGTTAGATTGTAACGATTTCTTGGAACCCTGTTTACACGTTCTAACTTATCGTTACGATTCGTATAAATTTGATCCTGCTGGCACCAATCACACAATCCAATTCCAACTCCAATGAATCGCTACGATTTCCTGTTTATACGTAATACTAAATTGTAACAACCTCTTCATTACGAAGCCTTTATATATTCTTAGCTCTAAAGATTAATCCATTTTCAGATAAATTTTAATTTAGAGTGGAGGAGACATTGAAAGAATATTTATATCTCAAAAATTTCTATTTTTAACATTAGACATTTATTAAATTTATGAATTTTAGTAAAAGTTGAATTATTTATTTACTCTATATACATAATTGGATCATCCATTCTGATCCACCCTGTGTATCATAAGAATTTTATAAACCAGTAGAAAATAAGAAAATATTATGTTCAAATTTCAGAATTTAAGTATCATCCATTTTCACTTTATAATGTTGTTTTAATTTTCAATATTATCATTGAATGAATCCTATGAAATATCTTGAATATAAAATACTCAAATGCGTCGTACTCTTTATAAATCCAATATTTATATAAATTGTCAGTATATTTTTCTATTGATCGGAGTGTATATTTTTTCTGGTAATTGTTATTCTAGAATGGCTTCATGTTAACCTTGCGAGAGTTTCAATTAAAAGATGTGAATGATTCCATGGACAGTCAATTAGTGACATAGTGTGGATGGATCTTAACCCTTCACGCCCTTATGTCCCCTTTGAATGATGTATTTTGAGTGGTTCTTCGAGATATTATCCTTAAACTACCGGTTAAAAACATGTGTACGATTTCATATGTTAGAGCCGTGCGCAGACACTTGGCCGAGAGACAATAGTAGGTCGAAAAAAGATTTGGCGTAAATTTAATAAAAGACATTAACTCTCTGGTATATGTGTACAAGAGCATCTTTTGACCGCACGTAAAAAAACGGATAATTCTGGACGCAGGGTAATGTATCTCCGTGACGCAAGTTGACAGATGCATAACAAGTCAATTCTAATTCAATCTACATGTGGGTGCTCATACGGACGGTTTGTTGCCGCATCTTTGAATGGTAATTATAAGCAATCAGTAGAGATACACCGATTCACATTGGTAACCGGTACCCGTACCAGTAAAATTTACTTTCAATTTCCCATCAGTTTATATAGGAACAGTGTGACTAGTGAGGTACAGTGTAACTAGTTCAATACAGTGTAACTAGTTCAATACAGTGTAACTAGTTGAATACAGTGTTACTAGTTAGATAGCCAACAGTGTAACTAATTACATAGCCAACAGTGTGACTAGTTAGATAGCCAACAATGTGATTAAATAGATAGCCTACGATGTGACTAGTTAGATTATCTACGGTGTGACTAGTTAGATTATCTACTGTGTGACTAGTTAGATTATCTACGGTGTGACTAGTTAGATTATCTACAGTGTGACTAGCTAGATTATCTACAGTGTGACTAGTTAGATTATCTACTGTGTGACTAGTTAGATTATCTTCGGTGTGACTAGTTAGATTATCTACAGTGTGAATAGTTATATAGCCAACAGTGTGCCTAGTGCATACTGCATGCCACTTCCTGTGCGTCTGCGTTCATTTCAAGCTGCGTCCAAGAGACACTCGTGTGCGGGAGCCCTTAGAAGGGGATTCATTTCAATGACTTTGCTTACATTGTGTACAGAGAATTAAATATTATTAGCAAATTAGGTTCTTAATCAACACTTTTTTTATACTTTTGATTTTGTTTTGATTGGTATATTATATCTTAGAAAAATGATATTTTTTATTATATTGAATAAAATTCCTACTCAATTTTTGCTTATAAAAAAAAATATTTTGGGTGGCCGAAATGTCACTAAGCCAAATATCATTCGGTCAAATGTCATTCAGTAAAATGTCATTCGGTCAAATGTCATTCGGTCAAATGTCATTCGCTCAAATGTCATTCGGTCAAATGTCAATCGGTCAAATATCATTCGGTTAAATGTCATTCGGTCAAATGTCATTCGGTCAAATGGCATTCGGTCAAATGTCATTCGGTCAAATGTCATTCGGTCAAATGTCATTCGGTCAAATATCATTCGGGCAAATGTCATTCGGTCAAATGTCAATCGGTCAAATGTCAATCGGTCAAATGTCAATCGGTCAAATGTCAATCGGTCAAATGTCAATCGGTCAAATGTTATTCGGTCAAATGTCTTTCAGTCAAATGTCATTCGCTCAAATGTCATTCGGTCAAATGTCAATCGGTCAAATATCATTCGGTCAAATATCATTCGGTCAAATGTCATTCGGTCAAATGTCATTCGGTCAAATGTCATTCGGTCAAATGTCATTCGGTCAAATGTCATTCGGTCAAATGTCATTCGGTCAAATGTCAATCGGTCAAATGTCAATCGGTCAAATGTCAATCTGTCAAATGTTATTCGGTCAAATGTCTTTCGGCCAAATGTCTTTCGGTCAAATGTCTTTCAGTCAAATGTCATTCGGTCAAATGTCTTTCGGTCAAATGTCATTCGGTCAAATGTCATTCGGTCAAATGTCTTTCGGTCAAATGTCTTTCGGTCAAATGTCTTTCGGTCAAATGTCTTTCGGTCAAATGTCTTTCGGTCAAATGTCTTTCGGACAAATGTCTTTCGGTCAAATGTCATTCGGTCAAATGTCATTCGCTCAAATGTCATTCGGTCAAATGTCATTCGGTCAAATGTCATTCGGTCAAATGGCATTCGGTCAAATGTTATTCGGTCAAATGTCTTTCAGTCAAATGTCATTCGGTCAAATGTCATTCGGTCAAATGTCTTTCGGTCAAATGTCTTTCGGTCAAATGTCTTTCGGTCAAATGTCTTTCGGTCAAATGTCTTTCGGTCAAATGTCATTCGGTCAAATGTCATTCGGTCATATGTCATTCGGTCAAATGTCATTCGGTCAAATGTCAATCGGTCAAATGTCATTCGGTCAAATATCATTCGGTCAAATATCATTCGGTTAAATGTCATTCGGTCAAATGTCATTCGGTCAAATGTCATTCGGTCAAATGTCATTCGGTCAAATGGCATTCGGTCAAATGTCATTCGGTCAAATGTCATTCGGTCAAATGTCAATCGGTCAAATGTCAATCGATCAAATGTCTTTCGGTCAAATGTCTTTCAGTCAAATGTCATTCGGTCAAATGTCTTTCGGTCAAATGTCTTTCGGTCAAATGTCTTTCGGTCAAATGTCTTTCGGTCAAATGTCTTTCGGTCAAATGTCAATCGGCGAAAATATAATTACGCTTACTATTATGATCAGTATTATGATTTTTTTAATAAAAAATAATAAAATTTTACTTTTTATTAATAAAAATGCTTTATATATTTTTATATATTACAAGATTATCACAAAAAAGTTTTTATACCTAAGTTAATTTCGCGCATAAAGAATTGAGGTTTATCAATAAAAAAAGATAAAAAATTTAATTTCGTTTTTTCTATCCAAAAAGAAAATCCTATTTAAGTAACTACCTACAGAATCCACATTGTGAACAACACTTTTTATTAATTATTGCTTATCAAATGCGATTCAAATTATTTCTCCATCATTAAGAAATAAGAAGGTAATCTCATTAGTAAGTATTTATAATAAATGAATAAATACCCACCAGGCATTTATATCATTAGATAAATATAATAGACAAAGTTAATCCCTTTTATTATAATATATCAATTCATATTCCACAAACACATTTACGATAATTATATTTCCCGTAACTGTGAGCCATAATTATTAATGAAAAAACTCTAAAAACTCTGTATCCTGCAAAACTCTTAAAACTCTGTATCCTGCAAAACTCTTAAAACTCTGTATCCTGTAAAACTCTGTATCCTGCAAAACTCTTAAAATTCTGTATCCAGTAAAACTCTTAAAACTCTGTATCCTGTAAAACTCTGTATCCTGCAAAACTCTTAAAACTCTGTATCCTGTAAAACTCTTAAAACTCTGTATCCTGTAAAACTCTTAAAACTCTGTATCCTGTAAAACTCTTAAAACTCTGTATCCTGTAAAACTCTTAAAAGTTTGTATCCTGTAAAACTCTGCATCCTGTAAAACTCTGTATCCTGTAAAACTCTGCATCCTGTAAAACTCTGTATCCTGTAAAACTCTGTATCCTGTAAAACTCTGCATCCTGTAAAACTCTGTATCCTGTAAAACTCTGTATCCTGTAAAACTCTTAAAACTCTGTATCCTGTAAAACTCTTAAAACTCTGTATCCTGTAAAACTCATAAAAGTTTGTATCCTGTAAAACTCTGTATCCTGTAAAACTCTGTATCCTGTAAAACTCTCTATCCTGTAAAACTCTGTATCCTGTAAGACTCTGTATCCTGTAAAACTCTTAAAATTTTGTATCCTGTAAAACTCTGTATCCTGTAAAACTCTGTATCCTGTAAAACTCTGTATCCTGTAAAACTCTGTATCCTGTAAAACTCTGTATCCTGTAAAACTCTGTATCCTGTAAAACTCTGTATCCTGTAAAACTCTGTATCCTGTAAAACTCTGTATCCTGTAAAACTCTGTATCCTGTAAAACTCTTAAAACTCTGTATCCTGTAAAACTCTGTATCCTGTAAAACTCTGTATCCCGTAAAACTCTGCTTATTAAACTTTTTCAATGTTGGTGTGATGTTGCAGAAATATTGGTATCACACTCGTATAATGTTTGTATTTTGCTAAATAAACTTTGAATGCTGTCGAATGGTGTCGAACCTTGTAGTCAATTTTCTATTATTGAGTATGAATTGAGAATTTAGCTCGATATTGTAGACCTAATTAAAATAATGAATATTGTACGTTATGTAGACACAAATATAATAGTATAAAAGTTGAATAAATATAGATTTTTATATCTATTGTAAACTTCTAGCATAGTCTGGTGTGATACATTTGATGATTATAATGATTGCTCATATGATTATTAACATATAAACATAGATTATGATTAATAATACCATGCATTATCGAGATAATTACTAATCTTATTAAGATAATCTCGTGGAAACTTGAAGCAATATGTTAGAATTATAACATAATACAAAGTTTATTATTTTAATAATGACTCTCGTTAATTTCCTGAGGTTAGGAAATTAATTTGATATATTCTTCAACATTTCAGCCGCATCTCGAGATACGACAGTTGTTTAATTCATTTTTTAAGAGTACGTAGAAACACAGGGAACGGAACAGAACTCACCGGAACGGACCAAAATGGACCGGAAAGGACTGAAACGAACTGGAACGGACCGGAACGGACCAAAATATACCGGAACGAACCGAAATGAAGTCATATATGTATGTTATAGTACTGTTTGCATCATTTTAAATGATCAGGGAAGTTATATATTGCCAAAGAATACTTGCATGAACACCGGAACCGACCAAAGTGGACCGGAAAGGACCAAAATGGACCGGAACGGACCGAAACGGAGTCAAAAATGGATGTTAGAGTACTGTTCGCATCATTTTAAATGCTCATGGATGTTATATATTGTCAAAGAACACTTGCATTAACATATAAAGAGGCTAATCAAGAAAAACTTACTTATTACAACCACCGTTATTTCAGATAGGCTACTCGTATATGTACAAGATTCCGGGGTTTTAGAAACAACATACTGATAGTCTCTCCCATTGCATGATACGTTGGTTGTGACTGTCTATTTTTATCTGTCTATTCTTATCCGTTAATTATTATCTGTCAATTCCTATCCGTTAATTATTATCTATCTATTCCTATCCGTTAATTCTTATCTGTCTCTTCCTATCCGTTAATTCTTATTTTTTTCTTCCTATCCGTTAATTCTTATTTGTCTCTTCCTATCCGTCAATTATTATCTATCTATTCTCATCTGTTAATTCCTATCCGTTAATTCTTTTTTGTTTATTCTTATCCGTTAATTCTTTTCTGTTTATTCTTATCCGTTAATTCTTTTTTGTTTATTCTTATCCGTTAATTCTTTTCTGTTTATTCTTATCCGTTAATTCTTTTCTGTTTATTCCTATCCGTTAATTCTTTTCTGTTTATTCTTATCCGTTAATTCTTTTCTGTCTATTCTCATCTGTTAATTCCTATCCGTTAATTCTTTTTTGTTTATTCTTATCCGTTAATTCTTTTCTGTTTATTCTTATCCGTTAATTCTTTTCTGTCTCTTCCTATCCGTTAATTCTTTTCTGTTTATTCTTATCCGTTAATTCTTTTCTGTTTATTCTTATCCGTTAATTCTTTTCTGTTTATTCTTATCCGTTAATTCTTTTCTGTTTATTCTTATCCGTTAATTCTTTTCTGTTTATTCTTTTCTGTTTATTCTTATCCGTTAATTCTTTTCTGTTTATTCATATCCGTTAATTCTTTTCTGTCTATTCTCATCTGTTAATTCCTATCCGTTAATTCTTTTCTGTTTATTCTTATCCGTTAATTCTTTTCTGTTTATTCTTATCCGTTAATTCTTTTCTGTTTATTCTTATCCGTTAATTTTTATCTGTCTATTCTCATCCGTTAATTCTTATCTGTCTATTCTCATCCGTTAATTCTTATCTGTCTATTCTCATCCGTTAATTCTTATCTGTCTATTCTCATCCGTTAATTCTTATCTGTCTATTCTCATCCGTTAATTCTTATCTGTCTATTCTCATCCATTAATTCTTATCTGTCTATTCTCATCCGTTAATTCTTATCTGTCTATTCTCATCCGTTAATTCTTATCTGTCTATTCTCATCCGTTAATTCTTATCTGTCTATTCTCATCCGTTAATTCTTATCTGTCTATTCTCATCCGTTAATTCTTATCTGTCTATTCTCATCCATTAATTCTTATCTGTCTATTCTCATCCATTAATTCTTATCTATCTATTCTCATCTGTTAGTTCTTATCTGTCTATTCTCATCCGTTAATTATTATCTGTCTATTCTCATCCATTAATTCTTATCTCTCTATTCTCATCCATTAATTATTATCTATCTATTCTCATCTGTTAGTTCTTATCTGTGGTGTATAGGGTAAGTTTTTAATTATCAGAAGAGCGGTTCCACATTTTTGTATACGTAAGAAAAAACATCTAATAATTATTCTTTAATTCCTTGTTTTAATTATCATTATATGTATTTTTTATCGTGTCCGAAAATACAGAACTGTCCAATATCTCTGAACTTACCCTAGCGAAAAATTAATCTAGTAATAGGGAATGTCAATTTACCTAGTAACAGGGAATGTCAATTTACCTAGTAACAGGGAATGTCAATTTACCTAGTAATAGGGAATGTCAATTTACCTAGTAACAGGGAATGTCAATTTACCTAGTAACAGGGAATGTCAATTTACCTAGTAATAGGGAATGTCAGTTTACCTAGTAATAGGGAATGTCAATTTACCTAGTAATAGGGAATGCCAATTTACCTAGTAATAGGGAATGTCAATTTACCTAGTAATAGGGAGTGTCAATTTACCTAGTAATAGGGAATGTCAATTTACCTAGTAACAGGGAATGTCAATTTACCTAGTAATAGGGAATGTCAATTTACCTAGTAACAGGGAATGTCAATTTACCTAGTAATAGGGAATGTCAATTTACCTAGTAATAGAGAATGTCAATTTACCTAGTAATAGGGAATGTCAATTTACCTAGTAATAGAGAATGTCAATTTACCTAGTAACAGGGAATGTCAATTTACCTAGTAATAGGGAATGTCAATTTACCTAGTAATAGGGAATGCCAATTTACCTAGTAACAGGGAATGTCAATTTACCTAGTAATAGGGAATGTCAATTTACCTAGTAATAGGGAATGCCAATTTACCTAGTAACAGGGAATGTCAATTTACCTAGTAATAGGGAATGTCAATTTACCTAGTAATAGAGAATGTCAATTTACCTAGTAATAGGGAATGTCAATTTACCTAGTAACAGGGAATGTCAATTTACCTAGTAATAGGGAATGTCAATTTACCTAGTAATAGGGAATGTCAATTTACCTAGTAATAGGGAATGTCAATTTACCTAGTAATAGGGAATGTCAATTTACCTAGTAACAGGGAATGTCAATTTACCTAGTAATAGGGAATGTCAATTTACCTAGTAATAGGGAATGTCAATTTACCTAGTAACAGGGAATGTCAATTTACCTAGTAATAGGGAATGTCAATTTACCTAGTAATAGGGAATGTCAATTTACCTAGTAACAGGGAATGTCAATTTACCTAGTAATAGGGAATGTCAATTTACCTAGTAACAGGGAATGTCAATTTACCTAGTAATAGGGAATGTCAATTTACCTAGTAACAGGGAATGTCAATTTACCTAGTAATAGGGAATGTCAATTTACCTAGTAATAGAGAATGTCAATTTACCTAGTAATAGGGAATGTCAATTTACCTAGTAATAGAGAATGTCAATTTACCTAGTAACAGGGAATGTCAATTTACCTAGTAATAGGGAATGTCAATTTACCTAGTAATAGGGAATGCCAATTTACCTAGTAACAGGGAATGTCAATTTACCTAGTAATAGGGAATGTCAATTTACCTAGTAATAGGGAATGCCAATTTACCTAGTAACAGGGAATGTCAATTTACCTAGTAATAGGGAATGTCAATTTACCTAGTAATAGAGAATGTCAATTTACCTAGTAATAGAGAATGTCAATTTACCTAGTAATAGGGAATGTCAATTTACCTAGTAATAGAGAATGTCAATTTACCTAGTAATAGGGAATGTCAATTTACCTAGTAATAGGGAATGTCAATTTACCTAGTAATAGGGAATGTCAATTTACCTAGTAATAGGGAATGTCAATTTACCTAGTAATAGGGAATGTCAATTTACCTAGTAATAGGGAATGTCAATTTACCTAGTAACAGGGAATGTCAATTTACCTAGTAATAGGGAATGTCAATTTACCTAGTAATAGGGAATGTCAATTTACCTAGTAATAGGGAATGTCAATTTACCTAGTAATAGGGAATGTCAATTTACCTAGTAATAGGGAATGTCAATTTACCTAGTAATAGGGAATGTCAATTTACCTAGTAATTATATATATCACTCATTTCAGTCATTTGCAACAACACCGTCATAACTACAAAAAAGCTATTTTTCAGGAGAGGCATTCTACATACATTTGAATGGTATATCGTTAGGACATTTAGCCTCTCTAGCGGTACATTTTTGAGCTACAATTATGAAACTTTTACCAATATAATCAGTATTTTAAGATTTATATTTCTATAATGATAACTCGAAAATAAATGTTTTGGTTTGGTAAGAAGCAAAATAACGGATAAGAATAGACAGATAAGAATAGACAGATAAGAATTATATTAACGGATAGGAATAGGCAGATAAGAAAAAACAGATAATGATTAACGGATAGGAAGATACAGATAACAATTAACGGGTAATTGAGGGGACAGATAAGAATAGACAGATAAGAATTATATTAACGGATAGGAATAGGCAGATAAGAAAAAACAGATAATGATTAACGGATAGGAAGATACAGATAACAATTAACGGGTAATTGAGGGGACAGATAAGAATTATTAACGGATAGGAAGATACAGATAATGATTAACATATAAGAAGAGACAGATAATAATTAACGGGTAGGAATAGACAGATAATAATTAACGGATAGAAATAGACAGATAAGAATTAACGGATAGGAAGATACAGATAATGATTAACATATAAGAAGAGACAGATAATAATTAACGGATAGGAAGAGACAGATAATAATTAACGGATAGGAATAGACAGATAATAATTAACGGATAGAAATAGACAGATAAGAATTAACGGATAGGAAGAGACAGATAATAATTAACGGATAGGAATAGACAGATAATAATTAACGGATAGAAATAGACAGATAAGAATTAACGGATAGGAAGAGACAGATAAGAATTAACGGATAGGAAGAGACTGATAATAATTAACGGATAGGAAGAGACAGATAAGAATTAACGGATAGGAATAGACAGATAAGAATTAACGGATAGGAAGAGACAGATAAGAATTAACGGATAGGAAGAGACTGATAATAATTAACGGATAGGAAGAGACAAATAAGAATTAACGGATAGGAAGAGACAGATAAGAATTAACGGATAGGAAGAGACAGATAAGAATTAACGGATAGGAAGAGACAGATAAGAATTAACGGATAGGAAGAGACTGATAATAATTAACGGATAGAAATAGACAGATAAGAATTAACGGATAGGAAGAGACAGATAAGAATTAACGGATAGGAAGAGACTGATAATAATTAACGGATAGGAAGAGACAGATAAGAATTAACGGATAGGAAGAGACAGATAAGAATTAACGGATAGAAATAGACATAATAATTGCCAGATAAGAATAGACAAATAAGAATTAACGGATAATAAGAGACAGATAATAATTAACGGATAGGAAGAGAGAGATAAGAATCATCGGATAGGAAGAGACAGATAAGAATTAACGGATAGGAAGAGACTGATAAGAATTAACGGATAGGAAGAGACAGATAAGAATGAACGGATAGGAAGAGACAGATAATAATTAACGGATAGAAATAGACATAATAATTGCCAGATAAGAATAGACAAATAAGAATTAACGGATAATAAGAGACAGATAATAATTAACGGATAGGAAGAGAGAGATAAGAATCATCGGATAGGAAGAGACAGATAAGAATTAACGGATAGGAAGAGACAGATAAGAATTAACGGATAGGAAGAGACAGAAAAGAATTAACGGATTAGAAGAGACAGATAAGAATTAACGGATAGGAAGAGACAGATAATAATAAGCGGATAGGAAGAGAGAGATAAGAATTAACGGATAGGAAGAGAGAGATAAGAATTATCGGATAGGAAGAGACAGATAAGAATTAACGGATAGGAAGAGACAGATAAGAATTAACGGATAGGAAGAGACTGATAATAATTAACGGATAGAAATAGACAGATAATAATTAACGGATAGGAATAGACAGATAATAATTAACGGATAGGAATAGACAGATAATAATTAACGGATAGAAATAGACAGATAAGAATTAACGGATAGGAAGAGACAGATAAGAATTAACGGATAGGAAGAGACTGATAATAATTAACGGATAGGAAGAGACAGTGTTAAGAATTTATTATTTTGATCTTTAGAGCACTTGGCTATGAATCTGAGAACCAGTGGCAAATTAAGGCATCTGATATTATTAGCTTGAATATTGAAACTAGTCAGTAGCTGTTAGAATGTTGCTAGGGTTGGTTGTCCTATTGAATTTGTAACCTTACTACAAACTTCACCTCCTCCTCCTCCTCCTGATAAATATTGTTAGACAAGTGATGTGTCTCTGTAGCAAGTGTTCCATGGTGTAAATAATTATCTATTGAATAAACTCTGATTACTGATGAAGCTCTGTTACTGTGTAGTAGTTTTCCAGCAAATTTAGTGCAACCTAAAAAGTTAAATAAGCCCTAAGCAACACGAACCTGTGCAATAGAGAATAAATGCACAGCGAAAGTAAATACTTTTACATTACAAATTCATTAAATGTTGTTGAAGTGATCAGTGAACACATGGAATAACCTGTTCCCGTACCCTTGGTGAATTGGGTTGATTATTCCCGCAGCTCTGTGAATGATCTTCTAGCGGTGTTCGGTCTGCCTACCCTAAAAGTAAATCTTCAGGTGAACAGATGGAAATGGGTTCTCCTAAAAACTGATGAGAATATACCCTGCTAATTTAACTTAAGAATATCTTGGATGTACGGTTTTTGGTACACCTGAATGAACCTCCGACTCTGTTAATAGAATTTGGTCTGGCACTTAGTACATGAAGTCTACCAGGCTAAGTTTCTTCGAGCTGGTTAAAAGCTGGCGGTATTTAGTCTACCTAACCTAGTGACGTCTTCAAACTGGCTAATGGTATTTGGTCTACTTAACCTAAGAAAATCTTCGACGCTGCTAATAAAGTTATCGTCTTACCCAACCTAAGAATATCAAGCCTGAGTGCGGTATATTGTATACCTAACTTGATGGTAAACTAACCCAGTCAACTGTATTTGAATTCTCGAATCTAGAGAATATTTGACACTGTTAACGGAATTTGCCTACCTAGCATAAGGAATCGGATATCTTGAACCTTGATAATGGTATTTGGATTACCTAGCCTGCTTGATTGAGTTTATTCGACCCTGCTAACTGAATATCTTTGAACCTGTTAAAGTTGTTTGGTACACCTGGGACATTATAAATTCTGGTCAACGGTGTTCGGTCCATCGAATCATTAAATATCTAAACAGCTAGGAGTAACTAAATTGAATCCAATTGGCGTCATTTATGCACAATCTTCCTGTATTAAGTCCAATGAGCATTTTTTTTTTTTTTTGAGCCAATGCTGTAATAATGCATATCAATTGAGCACAGGATTTCTGGAGTGACTGCTGAACTACGAACCGCTAGTTACTGTTACTAGTATGTGCAGCTGTCTCTCGAGCCTGTTTTCTTCCAGATGTCTGCTGGTGGTGATGCTGGTAATTTTAGTTGAGTATATTCGTATCAATTGACTTCTGTTTATTCAGCTGAGTTTGAATCCGTACTTATTTTGGAACGTATGCCTTTAACTAACAAAGTTTTTTTGCCTATCTGTTTGAATAATATAGTTGGATAGAAGATTTAGAGAATATATTCCTTCTGGCAGCAACCGTAATTGGATGTAGAAAGCCTAAACTATAGAATACTTGTTTCTTACTAAAAATCCCGGCTAGGTTAGTTGTCATTCATCAACATTTGAGTTGGGTAGGTTTATTTTCTTTGATTAAAGTTTTGTAGGCATTCTATTTTTGTGGTTTATTTGTTTAGTCATAATATTTGTAATTGAGAGTTGTGTGGAATTTGATTTTCGGTGTCCATTATATGAGTGTTGCCCGACATATTTCGTCCTCAGTTTCACTCCTGAGGTACGGTTATCTTTGGCGCTTGGCAATAGTTCCACATAGCCCTGACAGATATACCAATGCCGCTAGGGAATAGAATTACGGCAGTTAATGACCTTCCGGTTACTGCTTGAGGTTGAAGAAGTCTATGGTACACCTCATTGTAGGCACTGATATTTAGATTTCTACATAGCTAATATCGTAAATATGTACAATACGGATCCATCAAAAACATTGAGATCTGGTAGAATTTATGGGGACACTGTCCCACAGATGGAGCTACCTAGTGTGAATGTTAGTTTGGGTGCTGATGCTCAGGCTGCTAGCATACCTGTGAAAAATGTTGCCATTGTTGAGTGTCTGGGTGAAGTTAGGAGTGTTGAGAGATTGATTTCACAGAAAAATGAGACGAATGAAAGGAATGTTGTGAAAGATTTGCTTGTGGAGTTGAAAAAGGTGACTGATAATTTTGCTGATGCGTGTAATAAAGTTGGAGCTATTGAGACTGAAAAAGGTGATACGACAGAGTTTATTAAGTGGTACACCACATTGAAGTGTGAATTGGATGAGTTTAAACAGTTGACAGAAGGTCGTTATCTTGAAATGGAGAAAATCAATGTAGCGGCAAGTGTGAAATCAGGGAATTCTAGATTGAGTGCCATTTCTAATTCTTCTTCAGCTCGGGCCAGATTAATTGAATCCAAAGCGAAGATGGAAGCGGAAGAGAAATATGCAGAAGAGAGGATGAAACTGTTGAGGATGAGAATTGAGAAGGAGAGGGAAGATGCTGAACGTAAAATCAAGGAATGTGAAATGGATCTTCTTGAGAGTAACCTTGAGAGACTAGTAGAGCGGGAAAAAGTGGAAAGATGGGAGAAATTGCTAAATGAATACGAGGGAATTGAAAACTTAAACGGGGGACAAAATTCGGAGGGTAAAATTGTTAAGCAGGTTACGGTAAATCAACCGATAACTCCTATGAACTCTGATGTTAAAATAGACTAAAGTTTCTCAAGGAGTTGGATGAGCTTCCAACTCCTGCGGTACCTAAAAAGACTAAACATAATTGCAATGGCAATACAAGAGGAAGCTCTAATCACGGAAGAGAGTCTGAATGCTGTGAGGGGGCAACCAAATTGGAAATGGTACTGAGAGATGTGACTCAGGGCTTAACCAGTATGCAGCGAAGAATGTTGCTTCCATATCGGTCTCCGCCAGTGTTTTCGGGCAATGATATAGAGCAATTCATTCCGTTTAAACTCGCATTTGCACAGATGATTGAACAATTTTGTTCAGCAGAGGCTGAGAAATACCATTATCTGGAGATGTACACTTCAGGGGATGCAAGGGATCTGGTTCGAAGTTGTTTTCGTCAAGATTTGAAGGACTCCTTTCACCTTGCCATGACTTGCTTAGATAAAAAATACGGAGACTCGTTTAATTTGGCACGTAGATTCATAGACAAGCTAAAGTCGTGGCCTACAGTCCGAGGAAATGATGGAGAGGCACTAGGCGATTTTGCTATGTTCCTACAAAAAATAAAAATATGATGGGAAGAGGAACGGAATTTGATCAGCTTAATGGACATAATGAGTTGAGGATCGTAGTTGGTAAGTTGCCCGTATACATGGTACATAGGTGGAGTCGTCATGTATACAGTGCAAGGGCTGAAAACAAGGAAGTTAATTTCGAATATCTTGCGGAATTCGTTCAAAGAGAAGCTGACATTTTAAATCAACCTGTTTTTGGCATTAGGATGGCTTCAGTTGACAAAAGTAGTGGGGCATCAACTAAGCAGAGAGTATTGTTAAGCGATATTCAGAATGAACACGTGAAAGGAAGTTCTATGAGTGAACCTGATACTGAGTTTATACGTTCAAAAGGGAGAGAAAATTCGGAAGTGCAGAGTCTGAACAGAGATGTCCAGTTTGTGAAAGTGGCCAGCATCATTTGTGTGAGTGTGTTGTGTTTGGGAAGATGAAATATTACGAAAAGGTTAGATTAGTTAGAGAGCTGAAGCTCTGCTATGTATGTTTAGATAAGCACTTCGTTAAGAATTGCAAGAGGGGAATTAATTGTGTCAAGTGTGGATCAGAAAACCACAATACCGCCTTGCATCGATCTGTCGATTATAAAAGAAACTCCTTTGTGCAGGGAAGGCTTGAACCCCAAAATGCAAAGTGCTACCGATGTGGTAGGCATGATCGTATGGCCAATGAGTGTAATCAGCAACGTCAGAGGACCGGCAGCGACGAACAGGGTTTGGTTAGGAAGTTTAATAGGTGTGAGGTGCTTGGGCATGTGCGGGCTGACTGTTCATCTGTGAGGGTCTTTAATGATCGTAAGGAGAGAGTGATGGTAGCACGCGATGGGAAACGACACCCTATTGTATCACCATCAGTACCTGTTAAAGTATGTGTTGGGGCTAGAACCGCAATTACTTACGCTGCTTTGGACAGCTGGGCTTCCGGTTGTTTCATGTCTGCTGATTTAGCGCGGAATCTTGGTCTAGAGGGTAAAAGTGGGGAAATAGTATTGAAGACGTTAGGAAGCGAATCAAAATTGAGTACATCTACAATTTCTAACTTGAAGTTGACCAGTCTTGATAACAGCGTCAGTCATTTGCTAAAGAAAGTTTACGTTATGTCAAGCTGGCCATTCCGCCAAGCAGAAATACCAACTAAGCAGCAAGTGGCCCACTACAATCACCTGCGTGATATTCCAATTCAGTATGAAGATGTTCCTGTTGGCTTGTTAATTGGAAGTAATGAACCTCGCATGTTAATGTCAAATGAATCTGTAATTGGCACAGATGACGAACCTTACGCATCGAGATATTTAATGGGGTGTACTATCACGGGAACCATTGGTAACTAGAGTGATCAACTCTCTGAGTATTGCAACGCTACGAGATGCATCGATGAAATAGAAAGTGATTTAATTAAGATGTACAGTCAGGATTTCAAAGATGATGCCTCTTCTTCTGATAACTCCACTGAAGATAAGGTTTGGAGACATAGAGTTTGTAACAGTATGAGGCAAGATGAAGGACACCTTGAAGTGGCACTTCCATTTAGAGACGAGGAGCCTTGTATGCCTAATAATTATCGTCAGGCTAAAATTGCTCTAGAAAAGAAAATGAGAGAATTCGAACGAAAACCTCAACTGGCTTCCGAATATGCAGAGTTTATGCAGAATTTGATTGATAAGGGTTACTTAGAGAAAGTTCCAATCAATCAGATGGCCACACAGAAGGGTAAAACCTGGCACTTTATTCATCATTCAGTATATCATAAGATTAAGAAAAAGATAAGAGTTGTGTTTGATTGTTCGCGGAAGTGTAGTGGTGTTTCATTGAATGATAAGTTACTAAAGGGACCAGATTTGATGAATCTGCTGATTCGAGAGTTGATGCGCTTCTGAATTGACAGATATGCTGTTGTTGGAGATATAGAACAGATGTTCATGAAGGTAAAGGTTCCACGGAGCCATTCCGACTTCATGAGGGTGCTATGGTGGTCGGGTGGAAAGGAGCGGCAATGGGAAGAACTTAACTGTTACAGACTTACCTCTCATACTTTTGGGGCAGTCTCTTCTCCAAGTATAGCAAATTTTGCGGTTAAGCAGTCTATCGCAATTAACCAAAGTGCTCTATCACCAAGTTCTATCAGGGCACTCGAGAGAGGAGCTTATGTTGATGATATTATGACTAGTGTTGAAGGTGAAACTGAAGCTGTGAATGTGATGAGTCAGGTGCGATCAGCTTTGGCTACATTGGGTTTCAACCTCAAGGGGATTATTAGTAATTCTCGTGCGGTTCTTGAGAGTGTGCCAAAGAATTTGCTTGCTAATAAGTGTGCATGCGTGGATGTGTTGTGTGACGAGATGACTGAGGATAGAGTTCTAGGTGTAATATGGGATATACCTTTGGATAGCTTTAGGTATCGTGTGTCCGAGATTAATAAGAAGTTTACGCGAAGAGGAATGTTGTCTGTTATAAGCCGGATTTATGATCCACTTGGATTTGTACTACCCGCTTTGATTTACGCAAGATCTCTCTTTCAGGAGACATGTCGATTGAAACTGGATTGGGATCAGGCGCTCCCTAATGACTTGGAAAAAATGTGGTCTGAATGGCTCTGCGATATCAAACAGTTGGATAATTTCATAATTCCTAGATGCTTAAAATCTAATTTCCACACCGTTCTGATTCGGAGAGAACTTCATGTGTTTACAGATGGTAGTGAAAGTGCGTATGCCTCTATTGCATACGTTAGAAATATCTATGAAGATCAATCCATAACATGTCATCTCATAATGGCAAAAGCGAGACAAACTCCGATTGGGAGGTCTGCTCTGTCTACTATACCAAGAATAGAATTAAATGCTGCTCGACTCGGCGTGGTTTTAGCCGAGAAAGTCAAGAGGGAGTTTGACTTCGAGTTTGAGTGTGAAAGCTACTGGTAAGATAGTCAAACAGTATTATGGTGAAAGCTACTGGTAAGATAGTCAAACAGTATTATGGTATATACGCGATGAAAAGGCTAGGTTTCAGAGATTTATTGAAAATCGCGTAGCTTTCATAAAGTAACGAACCGACAAGAGCATGTGGAACTTTGTTCCTGGAAAATTGAATAGTGCTGATATCGCTACTCGCTCTATCTCTGTGAATAAATTTCTACTTAAGACAGAATGGTGTACGGGTCCGGAATTTCTGAAAGAGCAGCCATTACCATGTTTTGAGGAAGTACCAGTAGACGAAAGTACCCTTGAATTAAGGGTTTTAGTTACAGAAGTTGTTACAGAGAATACTAACGGATGGCGTATATTACTGGAATCTACAAGCAACTGGCGTGTTCTTAGAAACGGAGTTTCAGTATTTCTTAGTTTCATTGGATGGTTGAAGAACGGGAAAACGAGGGAATGTTTAGTCGATCCACGAACGTTGAGAACTCGTGCTGAGTTAGTTATGTTTCAGAGTGTTCAGCGTGATTACTTTCGCGAGCAGGTAGAAAAGGTTGTCAACGGTGAGAATTTGAAAAGGAGTGATAAATTATATAAACTGTCTCCTTATTTGGAGGAGGGACTACTTCGTGTAAACAGCAGATTAAGTTACAGCGATGAACCCTGGGATACACAGTTTCCCATCATCCTTTCTGCTAAGGCACCAATGGTAGAATTATTAGTACGTCAAACACATGTGGATAGTGGGCATTTAGGTAGAGCCTACTTGATCGCGGAACTTCAAAGTAGATTTCACATTGTTGGCTCTGGTCCATTGATAAAACGTGTGATCAATGACTGCGTATTGTGTAGACGACTGAATGGGAAGCCATGTCCGCCAATTATGTCTGCCTTGCTGAAGGCCAGAGTTATTTCAGCTTCAAAGCCTTTTACTTCAACTGGAATAGATTACTTCGGTCCTTTTGAGGTTTCTGTTGGAAGAGGACTAGCAAAAGTAAAGAAGAACGGAGTGGTTTTTACATGTTTAGCTAGTCGAGCTATTCACTTAGAGGTGGCTAGTGCTCTGGATATAGACTCTTTTGTTAACTGCTATAGAAGTTTTAAGAGTCGCAGAGGCGAGGTGAAAGAAGTATTCTCTGACAACGGGACTAATTTAGTTGGTGGATCAAAGGAGCTGAAGAATAGTTTGGAACAATGGAATGAAAGTCAAGCATCATCTTATGGTAGAAAATCAGGAACAGAATGGCACTTTCGTCCTCCTTTCGCCTCTCACTATGGCGGAGTCTGGGAAAGAGAGATAAGAACCGTCAGGAAGGTTTTGCTGTCATTGCTACGTGAAAGGGGTAACAGAATGAATGACTATTAGTTGCATACATTGATGTGTGAAGTAGAGGCGATTTGGAATGGAAGACCACTGACTCCTGTAACGGCAGAGTCGTTGGACTTCGGCCCATTGACACCGGGACATGCTCTTATGGTGGGAAATCGTGGTTTAGATACTCCTGGTGTGTTTGCGGAAGCAGATATTTTTGTTAAACGTAGATGGCGTTAATTCCAATATCTGGCTAGTGAATTTTGGACCAGATGGAGAAGGCAATATCTGATGGAGATAAGGCTCCGATCTAAAAGGGTAAAGAAAGGTAAGGAACTGCGGAAAAAGGATTTGGTCCTTATTGATGAACCAAACACTCCTCGCAATAAATGGCCTCTTGGTGTGGTTGTTGATGTTATACCTAGCGATGATGATATTGTGAGAAAGGTTAAATTGCGTGTAGCTAAGAGGGATGAAAGCTGTGGGAAGTCAATGGTCCCGTCAAGAGTGAGCATTTGTGTGAGATCTGTGCATAAATTGATACCTGTTAAGAGATTTAGTGAAGATTCTGATTGCCCTTCTGACAAGGGAAGTTCTTATTTTGCGTGTTTCCTGGATTGAGTACTCTTGAGGGTTCATTCATGAAATATGGTTGATTGATCGTAAATATGTACATATTATTGCTTGTAGGTTTTAATTCGTTCTTGATTTAATAAAGTTTTGTTCTTTAATAGTTTATTGAAAATTTTAATAGAGTTGGAAATATATTCCATTATGTAGGTATAAAGTAAGTGTACAAGGTGTATTCTGTGAATGTCCAATAATTTTCCAAAATTTGATACTTCCTTTCCATCCGCAGGTACTGGGGGAGGTTCTGGGGGGTCGATGCTGTCTCGCTCAGGAGAAGTGGATCACGGTCACCGAGTGGGATGCGCCGGTCAGAAGCAGTGCTCGGCCTTTCCGGGCCTCTCCTGCTGCCTGTCGGACTGGACCTCTATCTAACGGGACCTCAGTCGGACTGGACCTTTGATGTCAAGAAACTTTTCTATTGAAATTAGTAGATTATTTTATGTTTAGACTTTTTGTATTGTGTGAATTTTAAGAAACATATTTTATGATTGTAGAAATTAAAGATGGAATACTTTTTCTTATTTCAGCTACTATCGAGCTGTGTGAGGAGGTGTTAAGAATTTATTATTTTGATCTTTAGAGCACTTGGCTATGAATCTGAGAACCAGTGGCAACTTAAGGCATCTGATATTATTAGCTTGAATCTTGAAACTAGTCAGTAGCTGTTAGAGTGTTGCTAGGGTTGGTTGTCCTATTGAATTTGTAACCTTACTACAAACTTCACCTCCTCCTCCTCCTGATAAATATTGTTAGACAAGTGATGTGTCTCTGTAGCAAGTGTTCCATGGTGTAAATAATTATCTATTGAATAAACTGTGATTACTGATGAAGCTCTGTTACTGTGTAGTAGTTTTCCAGCAAATTTAGTGCAACCTAAAAAGTTAAATAAGCCCTAAGCAACACGAACCTGTGCAATAGAGAATAAATGCACAGCGAAAGTAAATACTTTTACAGACAGATAATAATTAACGGATAGGAAGAGACAGATAATAAATAAAGGATAGGAAATGACAGATAAGAATTAACGGATAGGAAGAGACAGATAATAATTAACGGATAGAAATAGACAGATAATAATTAACGGATAGAAATAGACAGATAAGAATTAACGGATAGGAATAGACAGATAATAATTAACAGATAGGAATATAGAGATAAAAATAGACAGTCACAACCAACGTATCATGCAATGGGGAAGACTATCGGTATGTTGTTTCTAAAACCCCGGAATCTTGTACATATATGAGTAGCCTCTCTAAAATAACGCTGGTTGTAATAAGTAAGTTTTTCTTGATTAACCTCTTTATATGTTAATGCAAGTATTCTTCGGCAATATATAACCTCCCATGAGCATTTAAAATGATGCAAACAGTACTCTAACATCCATATTTAAATCCGTTTTAGTCCGTTCCGGTGTTCATGCAAGTGTTCTTTGGCAATATATAACCTCCCTGAGCATTTAAAATGAGGCAAACAGTACTCTAAAGGCCCGTTTACACGCTACGATAAATAGGAGCGATTTATTGAGCACAGAGATCGCAACAATTTATCAGATGATTGAGACAGTGTATACACGTAACTATTTTTACTCCAATATCTTTATTTTTCACTAGCCGTCATTGACGAAACATTATGATGGTCTGCATTTGGAATGTGTTTAGCATTATATATTGAGTTAGATTGCAACGATTTATTGGAACCCTGTTTACACGTTCGAACTTATCGTTACGATGCGTATAAAATTGATCCTGCTGGCACCAATCACACAATCCCATTCCAACTCCAATAAATCGCTACGATCACCTGTTTACACGTAGCGATAAATTGCAACAACCTCCTCATTACGATAAATTGGTCCAATAAATCGTAGCATGTAAACAGGCCTTAACATATATATTTGACTCCGTTTCGGTCCGTTCCGGTGTTTCTACTCACAGATTTGTTTAACATATATTTTTCTGATATTTCTAGTCATAAATATGTATTTTTTACAAATTATGTATTGCAATTTTTATAACTTACTTTTCCATCACTATAGTTAAAAAGTTTTCAATATATGTTGAAGAAAAATAACTTTAAAAAATTACAAAAAATGTTCGTGTGTACCAATAGAGTTATTGAGCAAGTTAGCTGTGTACCATATATGGCGCATGATGCGGTTAATGTTTAAGATAATTAAAATTATGCAGAATAAATAATTAGGATCAGGAAATTAGATTTGACTGATTTAATTCAAAAAAAAATTTAAGGGTTAATTCGGGTTGTGACAATATGCTTTTTCAATGATAAATAATAAGTATATAATAGATGAAATGAAATGGTATTGAATACTATATACCGCTGGTGTAGAACGTTCAATAATGTTTGATTCTCTCCGTCTATGATATTCATATGATCTATGATTTTAAAATCATATAGTCACAACTCTAGTGATTATTCAACTTTTGTGAACTTTTAGTGTGGATGTTAGAATTATTTATATTCATATTTTTAATAATATATAGCTTTTAACACATTCGTGGGCACAAGGGACAATTCCGTTCATTTCCTTTGTTTACAAATAGGCTTATGACGGAATAACGCGTCATGTTTGATTTCTTTTTCACGGTGCTGAATTAGGCTAGGGCCTGCCAAACGACATCATGCCTATATCATACGTCTGGCAGTGTGAGTTTTTGAACATCTCTTCAGTAACGTGTATGATGAAACCATGAAACATGACCAACACTGAGCATGAAACATGGCGGCAATTCTCGCTCTGGGCCGCAAACATGTTAATTACATGTTTAGTGACCCTGTAACATAGTTATGCCATTTTATCAACTATATTAAAACTAATCTAAGAATGAAATATCATGAATTTTAATTTTACGTATTAATAAAATTAATACACATGCACTCACATTTTTAATAACTCGAAACTGATTTCTCTTCTTGTTTATCTATTATATCATTTTTCAATCAAATATTTAGCATGGCAAATACAATTAGAAAAAAAAACAGAAGTTTCGCATTAATCTATTATTAGAAGTGAAAATTCCATGGTCGAAATATTTTGATTGATTGTCATAAATTATAGACTGAAATCTATGATTTTTAATCTGAATATTACCCAAAATTCAGTTCAGTTTATATTTCTTTATAAACTTTTAAAGTTTTTGTTTCCCAGTGTGCCCCAACAGTAAGAACAGTGTACCTCAAATACAGGAAGAACGTTTTCATGGGCCTTAGAAGATTAAGAGGGACTTTTCTTCCATGGCCACCCCATAACTTTCTCTCTGTGAAACATTCTAACATGTAAATTTACATGTGAAAATTTATTCATATCACATTTCGCATAGTCTGGGTTGGTTAGTTTTCGAGACAATTACACGAATCTCAGTTTTGAATATCCAATGCCTAAGACTGGTTGATAGAAGATGGCTAATTGAATTTACCAGTCTGGGTAAGACGATCCACCAAAGGAAATTAGATGAAGAACCCGATACCGAGACTGTGTGCATGAAGATGATGAAATGGAAGAGAAAAAGAAGAATGAGAAACGGTAATTTATAGCCGATTTTTGGAAGAGTACCTAAACATGAATTGCCGTATTGACGATGAATCATCGATAAATATTCGAAGAAGTGTCCGTTTTATCCAAGATTTTTCGTATAAAATAAGGCAGGATGATCGTCAATTCATCGAAGAAGTACTTGCATAACCGACTGTAACCGTCCTTAAATCAACGATGATTCAATTGCGATTTTAAACCGTTTCATGGAAGATTTATACGAAAACAATTCACATAATCACTTCAATATTATTGGAGATTCAAGCATGATGAGTACGCCAATAATCACACTTGAATTAACGGTGATTTAAGCAAGATTTTGAAAACGATTCAATGGTGATTTATACATGGTGCCTATCTATAATTTTCCCAGAATTTAGAGCGGTTCATGGTAGTTCTCTAATGCATGAATATATATATATACAGTAGCGAGCATAAGTTTGGGACAGTGAAAAAAGTTTAACATTTTGGTTTATTGCAAAGGAAATAGTTAACGAAGATACGTGAAACTTAACAACAATAAAGTTACACATCCTGTGAGTATTTCTCAGAAATATTAGCAAAGTCAAACAAATATTTACCAAAATATTCAACTATTACCATAAGAGAACGAAAAAGACACCGAGCAAAAGTTAAGGAACAGTTATTAATAAACGGGTAAAAACTGAATAATCTTAGTTTAAAAGACTGTTTCAATGTATTAAAGTGTTATTAAAGGTCATCAAATTATTATAACTACCCTCAGCGAAGATCGTGCCATGGTGAGACGTGTAAAAAGGACCATTTCGTGACTGCTGAAAGTATTTCTCGCCAAATGAGTGAAACGCATGGTCTCGGTGTCTCCAGATTCTTAGTTTCTAGAAGTTTGAACAGGATAGGATTAAGATCCGGGATGCTTGCATCGAATCATCTGATATCGGAAAAGAACCAAATTGCAAGGCTTGAGTTTGCCAAGGATCATGACATTTGGTCGAAGGAACCGTGGTCCATGGTTCATTTCAGCGACGAATCTAAGTTTACTGTGATCGGGAGTGACAGCAAAACGTACGTTCGACGGTATGTGGATAAAAACTGTCCCTGAAGTGGGTTAAGAAAAGAGTGAAACTTGAAGGCGTCAGCGTGATGGTCTGAGGCATCAATTCTGCAGCGGGAACAGGCCCAGTCGTTAGTCTGCATGGAATGGTCAACGCAGCAGTGTATAAGCAACTTCTTATCCATCATTCTATTACATATTTGCAATCAAATGATACTCAACCACGGATTTTGATGCAAGATAATTTTCCTTGTCAAACGGCTAAACACTGTGAAAGCATGCATAGAAAGTAAAGGAGATTCTATTTTAAGCTGATCTGCTCAGAGCCCCGACTAGAACCCCACAGAAAACATTTGGAAGGTAATTGGTGATGGTGCTCAAGAATGCAATCCCAAAAATCAGAATTAACTGTGGGGACTCCTGAAAGAAGATTGGTTTGAAGATAACCCATAATTCTGCTAAAAAATGATTTATTCCTGTAATAATCGATGCAGTGAGGTCATCAAAATGAAATGACTCTTCACAAAATACTAATTTTGTACATTTAATTAGCCAATAGTTAATGCAACAACAACTGTTCCTTAATTTTTGCTCGGTGTCTTTTTTGGTCTCTGATGGCAATAGTTGAATATTTAGGTAATATTTTGTTTTATTTTGCTAATATTTCTTCCAAACACCCACAGTATGTGTGACTTTATTGTTGTTGAGTTGACTAGTTTCTATGCAATAAACAAAAATGTTTAATTTGTTTCACTGTCCCTTAACTTATGCTCGCTACTGTATATATAGGGTTAAATAAAATCAAAATTATCATTTCAAAGGTATTTAAAATTTTGTTTTATTTTTTACTTTATATCATATAGGGTTTGGCTTTATATCGATTAAATTAATGTTTCATATTTTTATATACATATTAAATGGAAAGAAATGAAGTGGTGTGTCCGGGACTCGAACCTGCAACTGTAGTCTCATGGAAAATTGAAGTCAGCGACATATCCACTGAGCCATCTTGGACATGGCAGAAGTAGGATTTGGTTGATATTCCTGCTGTAATTCAGTGAAGATGAGTCTTCCATAATTCGCCGAAGATACACCTACGAGCTGCCTGCTGTAATTCAGGGAAGATGAGTCTTCCATAACTCACCAAAGATACATCTATGACATGCCTACTGTAATTCGGGGAAGATGAGTCTTCCATAACTCGCCGAAGATACATCTATGAGCTGCCTGCTGTAATTCAAGGAAATTGAGTCTTCCATAAGTCGCCGAAAATTCATCGAAGAAATTTCCTCTTTAATTCGAGGAAGTAGAATCAACCATGATTCGTTGAAGATCATTCGATAATCCTCTACAGTCAATCACCAATTAGAATTTATCGGCAATTTATCGGTGTTTCGTCTACGTTTTAATCTCTTTGCCATAAACGCTCTTAAATCATCGAAGACACTCTCTTAATTTTATCTGGGTAGTGAATAAGAAAAGATGTGAGTTATTTATATTCATGATTTGACTGTATAAACTATATGTACTTATCTTGATCTTCTCATAAATATTTTTATTTTTACCTTCGAAAAATTAAGGAAGGTTTATGTTTTGATCGGCAAAATTTTTTGTCGTACTAAAAACATAGGATTTTTTAAATATATTTATTTGTAACCTTGTTATTTGCTTAACTCAAAAAGCATTCAATCATATTACCTGAAATTTAGTGGGACAATTGGTCATTATTAATCCAGGAACCATTTGATTAAATTTGGTCCAAGATTAAGGTCATTTAAAACTCAGCAGGAACAAAAAATGTGTTGGCGGCGAAGGTATGCACACCACGAGTGCCTGTTCCACTATTATTATTTATATATTTGTATCGTACAAAATGGATGCGGAAGAAAACTGTGAAAATTAACTACATGTTTGTTTTTCACGATAGTGACGTTATTTTAACCATTGCCTTAACTTCTCACAACTCAATTTAAAACAGTAGCAAGTTACACGAAGTTCAAATTGTTTCAGTACGTCTGCAAAATAGTTCTCTCCGAAGCAAGCATTCGTCTCTCAATTTAATTCAGTTGAAACTTTTCGCCAATAATTAGGTAACAGTTTGCTAATATTAATTCTCCTTCTGTATTTTCAACATTAAATCTTGCACGAAATCCGATAACGAAAATTTTTTGGTGATCTAATATTTTTTGTAAGACAGAATATTAAAGATTGCGGTACTTGAACAATAAACTCTTCATATTCGCTAATTAAAACAATTCATTTTGTTAATAATATCGATATGATCTTTAGAATATCAATAGTTGTAAAATTATCAGCTTTCAATCGGTGATTAGAAACAATTATAATAAATCCAATCATAATTTATCGCAATTTAAAAGAAAGGTGTCTATCGTCAATTCTTCATTGCTAACAAATAACCAAACTATAATATTTAATATTACGATTTCTTAAGATTAAATACGATAACTATCTACAAGTACAAATACACTGCATGAGTATGTCTCATATCTATCTACCCCATCTATCATCCTTCCTTTGAACCTATTGGTGATGCTTGCCACGTACGCCTTTGAAACACTAGATCGTTATTGTTACACTAGATCGTTATTGTTACACTAGATCTGTATTGTTACACTAGGTCTGTATTGTTACACTAGGTCTGTATTGTTACACTAGATCTGTATTGTTACACTAGATCTGTATTGTTACACTAGATCTGTATTGTTACACTAGATCTGTATTGTTACACTAGATCTGTATTGTTACACTAGATCTGTATTGTTACACTAGGTCTGTATTGTTACACTAGATCTGTATTGTTACACTAGGTCTGTATTGTTACACTAGATCTGTATTGTTACACTAGATCTGTATTGTTACACTAGATCTGTATTGTTACACTAGGTCTGTATTGTTACACGGGGAGGAGTGTATAAACTAAATTTAAACGAATGTTACGGTAATAACAGCTTTAAAAGTTTATAATGTATTATTACATTATTGTTATGAACTAAATTATTTTTATTTAATAAACTTACTTCGACAAAAATAGCTATACAGGGTGTCCCAAAAAAACGGAGCCCATCTATAAGTTAGTATATTTCAATAACTATTGAAGGTACATGTTTCTTTCTGGTATCTTTTTGTTTGTTGAAACCTTTTTCATACGCAGTTAAAGTTTTATAAAGTTTTATTCATTTTTGTGAATTTTATAACAGTTTTATCGTTGGGTGGTGAAAATGGCTTCGCATAAATGGTCAGAAAACAGACAATGAAATATGTTCAAACATCAAAAATATCTTTATTAGACAACAACTCCATTCATTTACTTCCAGGTTGTTAAATATATAAAATAATTATTCCTCTTATAAATATTGACAATCTGGAGGAATGTGATAAATACAAAAGCTAAAATTTTAACAAGGGTCATTCAGGTCGCAAGAGGGCAGTACGGTCTGAAACAATTAACTTCTTGAAACAGTTTTTGCTCGTCATAGGATTTCACCAATTGGTTCTTGAAAAGACATGTTATTTTGTGGAAGATATAGTCATTAGTGATGAAGTTGTATTATACATTAACGAAGATGTAAAGTATCATAACATTCGGCAATATGGTCTACGGAATAACATTCCTGCTTTTTATTTTAACTGACTTTATCACCGGGGAAATTAGAACCATCACTCTGACTTTAAAGTTTTTAGGGGCATCAATGTAAGTTTAGTTTGGTAATTCGATAGAGTGAAAATTTCGAGATATTCAATCTATCATCTCTGATAACAGAAACATTTAGATTTTCCAAATGGAGCTGTTGAATAAGAATGATATTGTCTTCAGATGGTACCGTTGTTCACTTGCTACAAGAGCGACCTTTGTTAAAATGTAAATTTGTGCTTTCCTTTTTGTACTTTATCACATTTATTCATATTGTCAATATTTTATACAAGGAATAATCATTTGATTGCTTTCATTACCTAGAAATAAATCTGTTTCATCAATGGGTTTATTGTCTGATAGGATATTTCAAATATTTGAACTTATTTCATTGTTCATCTTCAAACCATTTGCGCAAAGTCATTTTCACCACCCATCAATAAAATCATTATATTATTCACAAAAATGAATTGAACTCTTTGAAAATTTATATGTGCAACAAATGATACCAAAATAAACATGTACCTTCAATAGTCATTGAAATATTCTAACTTAAATTGGGTTCCTTTTTTTTTTGGGGGGGGGGACACCCTGTATATAAAATAGACATAGAGGTATTTTTTAAGGAGCCCAATATGATATATTGGTACATTTAGATATATTTAATATAATTATTCAATACATTAGCTGAAAAGCTGTGAGATCTAATTTACTAGATAATGATATCAATAGCAGAAAAAAACAAAGAAATATAATTTGTTATAAAATGATATCTAGAATTTTTTTATGAATTTTAATTTACTAGACAATAATTTCAGTTCATTGTTAATATGAACTGAAAATAAAATAAATAATTTCCTTGTAAATTTTTGTTTCCTGGAAGAACCGTTTTACTATTTTTTTTTCTTTTCATTACTGAAATAGCTAGTGCAGTAGGATAGAATTACAACATAGTTCACAACATAGTTCACAACATAGTTCACAACATAGTTCACAACATAGTTCACAACATAGTTCACAACATAGTTCACAACATAGTTCACAACATAGTTCACAACATAGTTCACAACATAGTTCACAACATAGTTCACAATTTAGTTCACAACATAGTTCACAACATAGTTCACAACATAGTTCACAACATAGTTCACAACATAGTTCACAACATAGTTCACAACATAGTTCACAACATAGTTCACAACATAGTTCACAACATAGTTCATAACATAGTTCATAACATAGTTTAAAACATAGTTCACAACATAGTTCACAACATAGTTCACAACATAGTTCACAACATAGTTCACAACATAGTTCACAACATAGTTCACAACATAGTTCACAACATAGTTCACAACATAGTTCACAACATAGTTCACAACATAGTTCACAACATAGTTCACAATTTAGTTCACAACATAGTTCACAACATAGTTCACAACATAGTTCACAACATAGTTCACAATTTAGTTCACAACATAGTTCACAACATAGGTCACAACATAGTTCACAACATAGTTCATAACATAGTTTAAAACATAGTTCACAACATAGTTCACAACATAGTTCACAACATAGTTCATAACATAGTTCACAACATAGTTCATAACATAGTTCACAACATAGCTCATAAAATAGTTCATAACATAGTTCACAACATAGTTCACAACATAGTTCACAACATAGTTCACAACATAGTTCATAACATAGTTCACAACATAGTTCACAACATAGTTCACAACATAGTTCACAACATAGTTCACAACATAGTTCACAACATAGTTCACAACATAGTTCACAACATAGTTCACAACATAGTTCACAACATAGTTCACAACATAGTTCATAACATAGTTCATAACATAGTTCACAACATAGTTCACAACATAGTTCATAATCATCAGACACCAACAGTAATCGGTAAGTGGTCATTAGTTTAATTCAAGAACAAAATTTCTGACAGACCCATCATAACTTATCTTGACTCCCAGTTTCCGAGTACTGTGAGTGTAGATGAATGAGAGTGAGTACTGTGACGCAATTACAATTTCTTTGTTGGTAATTATTATTGTAGGGTTGTGACAATATGATTTAAAATCATAGATCTTAAGAATATCATAGACGAAATGAAATGGTATCGATTACCTTATACCGCTGGTGTAGAACGATTCAATACATTTAAATAATATATTCAGCCTCTATAATTTTATAAGCATATTGTTATAACTCTATAGTAATTAACATCGCTAATTAATAGTTTAAAAAAAGTAGTACATAGTCTGCCTTGTTTATTTTCACCAGTACTATACAAACTAGAAACACTAAAGTACTAGTATACAATGCAGCGGAAAAGAATACAGTGGAATATAAAAGTAAAAGAATAGAGTGCCACATCTGCTTCAATTAAATTCATATTTTCTTATTCATTTTTCTGAATATATATTTTTTATCAATATACTCGTGACGAGAATTCAAAGTATTATATTTTTTAGAATTTTAATCCATTGAGAGACGACAGGAGCAATTATTAACCATTTTGTATTTTGGGGGATATTTTACAATAAAAAGTCAAGTATTAATATTATACATAGATGCAAAGAACAGCTTTAGTTGTTAGTGTTTCAGTTCTTCATGTTTTATATTCACTTTAATCGTCCTTACTCCGAAAAAAAAGACATTTTCCTTATATATTATTTATACACTATGATTTTATATTTAATATACGCAATCTTTGTTACCTGAGACCGCGGCATAATTGGAGGATTTAAATATTCTAGAAGGTTGAAGTTTTGTTTAGTGTCGAAAGTTTAGGATGATAATATTTCAGTCTTACTAACAAACAAAATTAGTTTGAACGATTCATCGAAATTCAACTCAAATCAACCCTTTTTGGCCGTTTAAATTTCAGTTATTTCAAAAAGATCCCGTCCATGTATGACAAATTGTTCTCATTGTAATGTGGCGATATTTGGAGATGTATTGTACGCAGAGAACTATTTTATTGCTGACCAATTTTCTGGGTGCTTTCTGTGATTTATGTTGGCGATAAATTTGAATGGTTTTACAATCTACAACTCCTCTTCCGTCGAATTGAAAGAGAAAAAGATGCAATTGATTACAGAATTCAAAAGGTAGGAATTCAAAATCAGAGACATGCTCAACTTGTTGAGAAAAATGGTCGCCATTATGCATATGTGTTTTGAGTCGGTGTCATGTACAAAGTCGAGTCAAATATATTTTATAGGTACTTACATTCTTAACAGATGGTTAATAGTTCTAAATTGAACATAATTACTGTACATATAATAACATTATAATAGGTACATAGTTCTGTTATGTATAATTTTCTACTAAAATAACCATCTATAATAGGAACGTAAGTATTTGCGAAAATCTAGGTAGAAATTTTTTAATGCTTTAAAAATCAGCATTTTTAAAACTGAGCAGTTTTGATAATTTAGGTTTTCATGAAACAAAGTTAGTTTTATTTGAAATTCCATATGTATGTCCAAAATTATCCTAAAATCAAGGAAGATTTTTTAGACATTTTGTTATTTCTGAAAAAGGGTTTATTTTGGGTTTTAGTTAAAGTTGTAAAATTTGTATATCTAAAATGAAACACATTGCATATCATGTATAATACGCTGCAGAGTTAGGTATATATTATACACACAAATAATACTACAATTTACTATTCAATGGTTGAATTGTTATTTTAATAGGCATCGTATTGACTAAATATAAAGATTTAGATAATTAAATATTAGTAGGAGGACATAAAACAGCCATTTCACACTGTTATTACTTGAAGTACTAAAATCTCCTACTTAACTATTGGAAAAGTTCATCGAATACAAATAATATTCAAAATAAGACAATATTCCTATGATATAACCATATCACTTCTTCATTTTCTAGGCGTCAGAAAAGGGTAATCTTCCTTGAGTTCTTCCACAAACGATAATCCAAATAAGGTAGCCATGAGTTGATTCGAGATGTAACAAAATTCCATATCAATGAATTTCTTCCTTCAGTTTATGGTGTCTTAGTGTCAGAAAAGGGTAATCTTCCCTGGGTTCATCTGCAAATGATGGTGGTCATGAGTCTTTAATTTCAAATTTCACACCAAAGATGTACTCAATTTCATATCAATGATCTTCCTCCGTCATTTTCTGGAGGCTGCTGGTCGGAATTAGCTACAGTATAATTTTCAGTCATGTGACCCTATTTATTCCCGTCACCTCTTCAATTTCTAGGCGTGAGAAAAGGATAATCTTCCCTGGGTTCACTGGACCGTCTCTGTTCACGCAGTGGACCACACCTACCCAGGAAACTAGTGGGTTCAGTGTCATCCCAATCGTGGAGAACCGTGAGGTCATTAGCCAGACTGCGGTTGACCACTCTTGTTCTAATCGGAGGTACGGAGCGATAGTTTCTACTTCCTGGGTAGACTGAACGAGAGGCGTTCTCTTGGTAATTGTTAACTATGTCGTCAAAGGGTGGACAGCAGATCTGAGATGACCCACTCCTTGTTTGGAGGTGAGACTGACGGTGTATTTACTTCAGATGTTCTTGCAACTTCCTAGTAATGTTGTCACTGAACTCTATAAGCCTCTTGTTGTAATCAGCACTCAGTTGTTCATTTCTTTGGGCGAAATCTCTCTCTAGTTTGTAGCTCAGTTGGCCGAGTTGAAGGTCCATCTCCCTCTGCAGAATTTATTAACGCGTTTATTCTTCATTGCAGTCATTCTTCTTTCTACCAAAATTGTTAGGCAGCATCGATATTTTTCGAGAAGAATTCTAATTTCCCATGTTTTCGATTTAGAAATTTCAGTCGTCGATAAGAATGGAAAAATATTCAGATTCTTGCTGTTATGTGACATTCAGTATCCAAAATACGAGATTTCGATTCCATAAATACCATTATTAATTTCGATTGTAATTACAATTTTATCTCAACCTGTTTTTAAATTCTGAAACTAATGTATTAATTCTACAAATGTATACAACTTTTGAAAATAAAACAATTTATGTAATATCATTTACAGACAAAAGAATCTAGAAATTAAATATTATGTTAGTAATATTCAATAACAATGATATCACACTTTTCACCTAAAAGTGACTTTCGAACTTTTGAATTCCTACCTTCTGAATTCGGCAATAAATTGCATCTTTTTCTCTTTCGATTCGGCGGAAGAGGAGTTGTAGATTGTAAAACCATTCAAATTTATCGCCAACATAAATCACAGAAAACACCCAGAAAATTGGTCAGCAATAAAATAGTTCTCTGCGTACAATACATCTCCAAATATCGCCACATTACAATGAGAACTATTTGTCATACATGGAAAGGATGTGAATAACTATTATATGATTTTTTAGTGTAATTGAATTTATTGGTATATACAAAGAGAGAAAGTTATGGTGGGGCTATAGAAGATTAAGTGGTGTCCCCTCGTAATCTTCTATGACCCAACATAAAAATTTTATCTTTCGGGTAGCAGTTATTGAATTATGAGATGCTTATTAATTCTTAATATTAAGTTTTTAAATTCAGGAAAGACAATTTTTTTAAATACATTGGTTAGATATTACTTATAGTTAAAGATGTAGATTTATTGATTTAAATGATTTAATACTATCAAATCTTTACGAATCTGGTATGGCAAGAAATAAGACAAATATGAGTGTTTTCCTTATAATTTTATCGATAATTTTGCTGTGTATATTTTTCTACTCAGTTAAGCGACTATGATTTTAAACTTTCAATTAAAAATTGTACTTGTAAATATTTGAAAAAAAATTATGAACATATGAAATTACCGATTTTCTTATAATTGTTACTTATGACAATCTGAAAATAAATAAAAACAAAATTATAAACATTATATCTCTACAGTTTTATTAAATTAATTATTAGCTTAGATTTCCTTTCAGTTTCGTTCCTTTGAAATAATTATTTTAAATACAGTGAACTAAGATAGTCTTGATTAAATATTTTCTAAATAAATGGGCCTGAATTTCTTTCACAATTTCTTTCTGTTTTTAATCTAAATTCAAGCTACCTTTCTTTTATTCAGTCTCTTTTTATTTAATATCTAACATTTCTTTTCAAGATGGCGTTATCTAATTTGTAAATACATTAATCCTCCAAGAATATTGCGCTAATTTAAAGAGATATTTTGTAATTGTAAAAAGTATACTGAACAGCGTTCAAATATTGTAGAAAAGAAGTCATGAATAGAAAAGTAATTCACAAAATCAATACAAGATACAAATAATATTCCACTAGGGATGAAATCTTACGGCGAAGAACACTCATACAATATCTATTTACAGTCACTACAAATAACAGGTAAATAATATCGAAAATTAAGCGACACATTCGTCCACCTCGTGCGTTTAGTGTACACTTCCTTTATATTTTATTTCCTTTTCTAACTATTAATTACAAACATTTGCTCATGTTAATTCAGTTTCCCGTCTAACTATGAATACATGTATACTTAGAATTTAGCGCAGTTCAGTAAAAATAGCACCCAAGTTCAAGCGGAGTTTAAATGGATCAGAATTAGTCTCTAACGCCACCTAGTGTTCAGTATCCGAGTCACGTGCAGAGAAATACGTTCTACTATAGAGGTAATACGAACTACAGTGAGGGAGATGCGTCATACTGTAGAGTTTTACTTTAAAGTTGTTAGGTATTATTTTGTATCGTGTAAGTGTATTATTTTATTCTATTACATCCAAAACAGTTCACAGATTTGAGGAAAGCTTAAATATTTACAGCATCTTAAATTAAAACATGATAGTAATGATAAATTAAACAAAAAATTAAAAAGACGATGCAATAAAGTATAATTTAAAATTATATAATATATTTACTAATACATTATTCTTTTTAAATCTTTTTTAAATTTTGTCAATTCAACGAGTAGATTATCGGTTTATGCTTTTAAAGGAGAGATCTAAAATGTGTTATTAGTAGACATTAAATTTATATTATTTATATTTACTGATTTAAAACAGTTTGAAAAATTTAAACTTAAAGTTGCATAAGAATTCTAAGAATTTTTAAATTGGACATTAGTAGCAATACCTATTTATAGATAATCTATACGTGTTCATTTAGATATTCTTTTCAGTTACAATTATTTTATGAAGCAATATTATATATGTATCAATATAATTCTAAAATATTAAATGAAATTTAAGAACAATTTTGATAGTTATTGAAGCAATTAATTAATTATTTTTATTATTTATCTTAAATATTTCATTTCGTATGACTCTATTTATTAGAAGTAAATAAGCTTACCTTTTCCTCTACCAAATTCAAAGTATATAAAATAAGTAAGTAAAACCTTTAGCCGGTTTAGCTCCGTAGCTTCAGTATACGGGGATTACGAGAATTACAGGGGATTAGCTTTTACACGTTATTACACGGAGCACCACGTCACGTCTCATTTTATACTGCTTTATTCTTTTTATTTTAATTAACCCTTTATTCCCTATGGCGATATATATATCCTTTTTTTTTAATATTTTCGTTAAACAACAGGTTTGACACACGTGTTCTCTTTCATATATTAGAGCATATAATATGCACTCAATTATGTTTTCTATACCTTTATTATGTTTTCTATACCTTTATATTACAAGAATATTATGGTAGTCACATTATATTATATTATAGAAACTACACAACAGGTATTATTATCGATATTAAACAGAGACCTAAAAATGAGCCTATATATTTAATGTAACCGAAATGACTTTCATCTTTTTTCTACTCCTAATGTTTATTATGGTATTTATAGCTGTATTAATACAATAAAGAATTATAGGCACGATAAAATTGTTTCATAATAGAAATCGTCTTAATTTTACTTTTTTATTTATAGAGACACTATTTTTCCATTAGAAACAAGAAAAAATATTTTAAAAAATTAATTTAATCGATTTTTCGATAAAATGTGTTTATTCACTTCTAAGATATATGGGAAATATATTTAAAATAGAACAGAATGAACAGGTAGGAAGTGTAACACAGTGTTTCTTACTTATAATAGTTTGTGTGTTTTTATATCTATCCTAATAATACCCGTAGTGTGTTTATTTATTTATATCTATTTATTTATTTATTTATTTGGAGTCCGCTTTTACACGGCGGGTAATAAACATGGATAATGTAACTATGATACGCACGGGAATATATTGACTTGATATTCAAATTCCCCTGTTTTTATTCGATTTTTAAATGTTTTTTATCAATGGAATAAATTAGACTATGCCAATGCAGAAAATTTAATTTTAATTGAATTCATTAAAAGTTAACTAATAACGGTTAATAAATTGGTATTGATGAAGACCCATTTTTTTTAACGGGAAATTACACTAGTTTGAAATAATCTCACTATACCTTCACAACTGATAGTGTTATGACGTCACGCAGTATCTGAACATCTAATTATACCCACAGTACTCGGGAAATAGATGTAAAATAGGTCATAATGGGTGAATTATGAATTTATAAAAGTCAGATTGATTCATAATTTTTTTTGTGCCTATTTCCGAATACTGAGAGTGTCTGAAAACAGTGACGTCATTATAGTATTACACAGTAACTTTGGCCTAAAATTATAGTAACATTATGAAATGACCCAGAAAAGGTAGTCAAATTGACTAATGCTTAGATCAGTACTAAACCTCCTTCTACATAGTACCAGTGACCATAACTTGAAGTCTTATTATAATTTATTATTTTGTAATTTAGAAATGGTATTTCAATAACTTATGGAAAGATAAATTGTACATAAATATTGGAACATCCCAAAATATTATGAGTGACATCACACAAAATATTTTCCATTTGTTTTTAAATAAAAAATGTGCTATTATTCAGTTGAATGTGCATTTTCATGGAAATTAACTTAAATAATATTGTTTTTATCATGTTTTACACTCTATTCACTTATAATATTCACATAATGATACTTATAATATTTGACAGTACTCTATGCGACGTCATTTGTTTACATCGTGTCTGAAGAATCGATCAGGTTCACCATCAATGATTTCGAAACTTATCATACTACTCTATTTATTTACTATGAACAGGAGTGATTAGCTAGAAAACGCGATACTGATGATAAAACAATAAACTCCATAATAATATGGCATTATTTTCCATAACTTATAACCACAAATAAAATAATATTATCCAAAGTTTTCATTCTGTTAATACAATATGTACATCAACTATTTTGTGAAATAATATCATGATAATAAATTGAAAATAAAGGTATATCATTCAATAACCTATAGCCTCATGATTGTAAGCAAGTAATGAATTAATTAGTTGTTATTTCATACCTACCCCTGTTCCTTTCAGCTATGTAGAATTTTAGAGTGAATGGTAAAAACTTTCTATTAAAATATCTTCAATCAGAAAAGCGCTAAAACGTAAACATTTTATAATAGTAATAATTATTTTTAAATATGAGATAGGAAATCCAAACAAAGATCATTCGAAAGAGATAAAAGATACAACTTTATATAGAGGTACAATTTTATAAACTAGGTACCCATTTAAAAAATATTCTATAAATAATTTTAGTACCTACTTCATTTTTTCAATTGAAAAATTTATACATTTTTACCGCTTGCTTTAAAAAATGTAAAAAATGCGTAAAAAATGTATGTAGATAAGTAGTACTCGTAAAATATTGCTTTTGAAAAATTAACTTATTATAATGTTATTATATGACATTTTACTTCCTTTTCTTTCGAAGGATTATTGGTTGAATTTGCTATCTCATATGGAAAAAAATTATATTTAGATGAGTAGTTTCTCGGAAAATATTGTCATTTATATTGCAAATGTTAGTATATTACAACAACAGTTTTTATTATAATAGTTTATTTTAGTTACATCCCAACTATTATGACTATTCCTATCGGTCATACATGACTAACGTTACAGCTGTCATATATGGGCAGTTTGACCAAATTTTCTTATTTCACAAATCTCTCCAATTTAATCATTATTTTAGTGTGATTTAGCTGAAAAAAAAACATTTTTTCGATTTCCATCTCACATCTACTCAATAGGTTATTTTTACCGAAAAAAATCTACTCTATTTCAGCTAAAATTTTCAGGCTGTTTTGGCTGGCAAATGTTCTACTCTATTTCAGCTAATATTTTCAGACTGTTTTGGCTGGTAAATGTTCTACTCTATTTCAGCTAAAATTTTCAGGCTGTTTTGGCTGGCAACTGTTCTACTCTATTTCAGCTAATATTTTCAGACTGTTTTGGCTGGCAAATATTCTACTCTATTTCAGCTAATATTTTCAGACTGTTTTGGCTGGTAAATGTTCTACTCTATTTCAGCTAATATTTTCAGACTGTTTTGGCTGGCAAATGTTCTACTCTATTTCAGCTAATATTTTCAGACTGTTTTGGCTGGCAAATGTTCTACTCTATTTCGGCTAATATTTTCAGACTGTTTTGGCTGGCAAATGTTCTACTCTATTTCAGCTAAAATTTTCAGGCTGTTTTGGCTGGCAAATGTTCTACTCTATTTCAGCTAACATTTTCAGACTGTTTTGGCTGGCAAATGTTCTACTCTATTTCAGCTAATATTTTCAGACTGTTTTGGCTGGCAAATGTTCTACTCTATTTCAGCTAATATTTTCAGACTGTTTTGGCTGGCAAATGTTCTACTCTATTTCAGCTAAAATTTTCAGACTGTTTTGGCTGGCAAATGTTCTACTCTATTTCAGCTAATATTTTCAGACTGTTTTGGCTGGCAAATGTTCTACTCTATTTCAGCTAAAATTTTCAGACTGTTTTGGCTGGCAAATGTTCTACTCTATTTCAGCTAATATTTTCAGACTGTTTTGGCTGGCAAATGTTCTACTCTATTTCAGCTAAAATTTTCAGACTGTTTTGGCTGGCAAATGTTCTACTCTATTTTAGCTAAAATTTTCAGACTGTTTTGGCTGGCAAATGTTCTATTCTATTTCAGCTAATATTTTCAGACTGTTTTGGCTGGTAAATGTTCTACTCTATTTTAGCTAATATTTTCAGACTGTTTTGGCTGGCAAATGTTCTACTCTATTTCAGCTAATATTTTCAGACTGTTTTGGCTGGCAAATGTTCTACTCTATTTCAGCTAAAATTTTCAGACTGTTTTGGCTGGCAAATGTTCTACTCTATTTCAGCTAATATTTTCAGACTGTTTTGGCTGGCAAATGTTCTACTCTATTTCAGCTAAAATTTTCAGACTGTTTTGGCTGGCAAATGTTCTACTCTATTTCAGCTAATATTTTCAGACTGTTTTGGCTGGCAAATGTTCTATTCTATTTCAGCTAATATTTTCAGACTGTTTTGGCTGGCAAATGTTCTACTCTATTTCAGCTAAAATTTTCAGACTGTTTTGGCTGGCAAATGTTCTACTCTATTTCAGCTAATATTTTCAGACTGTTTTGGCTGGCAAATGTTCTATTCTATTTCAGCTAATATTTTCAGACTGTTTTGGCTGGTAAATGTTCTACTCTATTTTAGCTAATATTTTCAGACTGTTTTGGCTGGCAAATGTTCTACTCTATTTTAGCTAATATTTTCAGACTGTTTTAGCTGGCAAATGTTCTACTCTATTTTAGCTAATATTTTCAGACTGTTTTGGCTGGCAAATGTTCTACTCTATTTCAGCTAATATTTTCAGACTGTTTTGGCTGGTAAATGTTCTACTCTATTTCAGCTAATATTTTCAGACTGTTTTGGCTGGCAAATGTTCTACTCTATTTCAGCTAATATTTTCAGACTGTTTTGGCTGGCAAATGTTCTACTCTATTTCAGCTAATATTTTCAGACTGTTTTGGCTGGCAAATGTTCTACTCTATTTCAGCTAAAATTTTCAGACTGTTTTGGCTGGCAAATGTTCTACTCTATTTCAGCTAATATTTTCAGACTGTTTTGGCTGGCAAATGTTCTACTCTATTTCAGCTAAAATTTTCAGACTGTTTTGGCTGGCAAATGTTCTACTCTATTTTAGCTAAAATTTTCAGACTGTTTTGGCTGGCAAATGTTCTATTCTATTTCAGCTAATATTTTCAGACTGTTTTGGCTGGTAAATGTTCTACTCTATTTTAGCTAATATTTTCAGACTGTTTTGGCTGGCAAATGTTCTACTCTATTTCAGCTAATATTTTCAGACTGTTTTGGCTGGCAAATGTTCTACTCTATTTCAGCTAAAATTTTCAGACTGTTTTGGCTGGCAAATGTTCTACTCTATTTCAGCTAATATTTTCAGACTGTTTTGGCTGGCAAATGTTCTACTCTATTTCAGCTAAAATTTTCAGACTGTTTTGGCTGGCAAATGTTCTACTCTATTTCAGCTAATATTTTCAGACTGTTTTGGCTGGCAAATGTTCTATTCTATTTCAGCTAATATTTTCAGACTGTTTTGGCTGGCAAATGTTCTACTCTATTTCAGCTAAAATTTTCAGACTGTTTTGGCTGGCAAATGTTCTACTCTATTTCAGCTAATATTTTCAGACTGTTTTGGCTGGCAAATGTTCTATTCTATTTCAGCTAATATTTTCAGACTGTTTTGGCTGGTAAATGTTCTACTCTATTTTAGCTAATATTTTCAGACTGTTTTGGCTGGCAAATGTTCTACTCTATTTTAGCTAATATTTTCAGACTGTTTTAGCTGGCAAATGTTCTACTCTATTTTAGCTAATATTTTCAGACTGTTTTGGCTGGCAAATGTTCTACTCTATTTCAGCTAATATTTTCAGACTGTTTTGGCTGGTAAATGTTCTACTCTATTTCAGCTAATATTTTCAGACTGTTTTGGCTGGCAAATGTTCTACTCTATTTCAGCTAATATTTTCAGACTGTTTTGGCTGGCAAATGTTCTACTCTATTTCAGCTAATATTTTCAGACTGTTTTGGCTGGCAAATGTTCTACTCTATTTCAGCTAAAATTTTCAGGCTGTTTTGGCTGGCAAATGTTCTACTCTATTTCAGCTAACATTTTCAGACTGTTTTGGCTGGCAAATGTTCTACTCTATTTCAGCTAATATTTTCAGACTGTTTTGGCTGGCAAATGTTCTACTCTATTTCAGCTAATATTTTCAGACTGTTTTGGCTGGCAAATGTTCTACTCTATTTCAGCTAAAATTTTCAGGCTGTTTTGGCTGGCAAATGTTCTACTCTATTTCAGCTAACATTTTCAGACTGTTTTGGCTGGCAAATGTTCTACTCTATTTCAGCTAATATTTTCAGACTGTTTTGGCTGGCAAATGTTCTACTCTATTTCAGCTAATATTTTCAGACTGTTTTGGCTGGCAAATGTTCTACTCTATTTCAGCTAAAATTTTCAGACTGTTTTGGCTGGCAAATGTTCTACTCTATTTCAGCTAATATTTTCAGACTGTTTTGGCTGGCAAATGTTCTACTCTATTTCAGCTAAAATTTTCAGACTGTTTTGGCTGGCAAATGTTCTACTCTATTTCAGCTAATATTTTCAGACTGTTTTGGCTGGCAAATGTTCTACTCTATTTCAGCTAAAATTTTCAGACTGTTTTGGCTGGCAAATGTTCTACTCTATTTTAGCTAAAATTTTCAGACTGTTTTGGCTGGCAAATGTTCTATTCTATTTCAGCTAATATTTTCAGACTGTTTTGGCTGGTAAATGTTCTACTCTATTTTAGCTAATATTTTCAGACTGTTTTGGCTGGCAAATGTTCTACTCTATTTCAGCTAATATTTTCAGACTGTTTTGGCTGGCAAATGTTCTACTCTATTTCAGCTAAAATTTTCAGACTGTTTTGGCTGGCAATTGTTCTACTCTATTTCAGCTAATATTTTCAGACTGTTTTCGCTGGCAAATGTTCTACTCTATTTCAGCTAAAATTTTCAGACTGTTTTGGCTGGCAAATGTTCTAATCTATTTCAGCTAATATTTTCAGACTGTTTTGGCTGGCAAATGTTCTATTTTATTTTAGCTAATATTTTCGGACTGTTTTGGCTGGTAAATGTTCTACTCTATTTTAGCTAATATTTTCAGACTGTTTTGGCTGGCAAATGTTCTACTCTATTTTAGCTAATATTTTCAGACTGTTTTGGCTGGCAAATGTTCTACTCTATTTTAGCTAATATTTTCAGACTGTTTTGGCTGGCAAATGTTCTACTCTATTTCAGCTAATATTTTCAGACTGTTTTGGCTGGTAAATGTTCTACTCTATTTCAGCTAATATTTTCAGACTGTTTTGGCTGGCAAATGTTCTACTCTATTTCAGCTAATATTTTCAGACTGTTTTGGCTGGCAAATGTTCTACTCTATTTCAGCTAATATTTTCAGACTGTTTTGGCTGGCAAATGTTCTACTCTATTTCAGCTAAAATTTTCAGGCTGTTTTGGCTGGCAAATGTTCTACTCTATTTCAGCTAACATTTTCAGACTGTTTTGGCTTTCAAATGTTCTACTCTATTTCAGCTAATATTTTCAGACTGTTTTGGCTGGCAAATGTTCTACTCTATTTCAGCTAATATTTTCAGACTGTTTTGGCTGGCAAATGTTCTACTCTATTTCAGCTAAAATTTTCAGGCTGTTTTGGCTGGCAAATGTTCTACTCTATTTCAGCTAACATTTTCAGACTGTTTTGGCTGGCAAATGTTCTACTCTATTTCAGCTAATATTTTCAGACTGTTTTGGCTGGCAAATGTTCTACTCTATTTCAGCTAATATTTTCAGACTGTTTTGGCTGGCAAATGTTCTACTCTATTTCAGCTAAAATTTTCAGACTGTTTTGGCTGGCAAATGTTCTACTCTATTTCAGCTAATATTTTCAGACTGTTTTGGCTGGCAAATGTTCTACTCTATTTCAGCTAAAATTTTCAGACTGTTTTGGCTGGCAAATGTTCTACTCTATTTCAGCTAATATTTTCAGACTGTTTTGGCTGGCAAATGTTCTATTCTATTTCAGCTAATATTTTCAGACTGTTTTGGCTGCTAAATGTTCTACTCTATTTTAGCTAATATTTTCAGACTGTTTTGGCTGGCAAATGTTCTACTCTATTTTAGCTAATATTTTCAGACTGTTTTGGCTGGCAAATGTTCTACTCTATTTCAGCTAATATTTTCAGACTGTTTTGGCTGGCAAATGTTCTACTCTATTTCAGCTAATATTTTCAGACTGTTTTGGCTGGCAAATGTTCTACTCTATTTCAGCTAAAATTTTCAGACTGTTTTGGCTGGCAAATGTTCTACTCTATTTCAGCTAATATTTTCAGACTGTTTTGGCTGGCAAATGTTCTACTCTATTTCAGCTAAAATTTTCAGACTGTTTTGGCTGGCAAATGTTCTACTCTATTTCAGCTAATATTTTCAGACTGTTTTGGCTGGCAAATGTTCTACTCTATTTCAGCTAAAATTTTCAGACTGTTTTGGCTGGCAAATGTTCTACTCTATTTTAGCTAAAATTTTCAGACTGTTTTGGCTGGCAAATGTTCTATTCTATTTCAGCTAATATTTTCAGACTGTTTTGGCTGGTAAATGTTCTACTCTATTTTAGCTAATATTTTCAGACTGTTTTGGCTGGCAAATGTTCTACTCTATTTCAGCTAATATTTTCAGACTGTTTTGGCTGGCAAATGTTCTACTCTATTTCAGCTAAAATTTTCAGACTGTTTTGGCTGGCAATTGTTCTACTCTATTTCAGCTAATATTTTCAGACTGTTTTCGCTGGCAAATGTTCTACTCTATTTCAGCTAAAATTTTCAGACTGTTTTGGCTGGCAAATGTTCTACTCTATTTCAGCTAATATTTTCAGACTGTTTTGGCTGGCAAATGTTCTATTTTATTTCAGCTAATATTTTCAGACTGTTTTGGCTGGTAAATGTTCTACTCTATTTTAGCTAATATTTTCAGACTGTTTTGGCTGGCAAATGTTCTACTCTATTTTAGCTAATATTTTCAGACTGTTTTGGCTGGCAAATGTTCTACTCTATTTTAGCTAATATTTTCAGACTGTTTTGGCTGGCAAATGTTCTACTCTATTTCAGCTAATATTTTCAGACTGTTTTGGCTGGTAAATGTTCTACTCTATTTCAGCTTATATTTTCAGACTGTTTTGGCTGGCAAATGTTCTACTCTATTTCAGCTAATATTTTCAGACTGTTTTGGCTGGCAAATGTTCTACTCTATTTCAGCTAATATTTTCAGACTGTTTTGGCTGGCAAATGTTCTACTCTATTTCAGCTAAAATTTTCAGGCTGTTTTGGCTGGCAAATGTTCTACTCTATTTCAGCTAACATTTTCAGACTGTTTTGGCTTTCAAATGTTCTACTCTATTTCAGCTAATATTTTCAGACTATTTTGGCTGGCAAATGTTCTACTCTATTTCAGCTAATATTTTCAGACTGTTTTGGCTGGCAAATGTTCTACTCTATTTCAGCTAAAATTTTCAGGCTGTTTTGGCTGGCAAATGTTCTACTCTATTTCAGCTAACATTTTCAGACTGTTTTGGCTGGCAAATGTTCTACTCTATTTCAGCTAATATTTTCAGACTGTTTTGGCTGGCAAATGTTCTACTCTATTTCAGCTAATATTTTCAGACTGTTTTGGCTGGCAAATGTTCTACTCTATTTCAGCTAAAATTTTCAGACTGTTTTGGCTGGCAAATGTTCTACTCTATTTCAGCTAATATTTTCAGACTGTTTTGGCTGGCAAATGTTCTACTCTATTTCAGCTAAAATTTTCAGACTGTTTTGGCTGGCAAATGTTCTACTCTATTTCAGCTAATATTTTCAGACTGTTTTGGCTGGCAAATGTTCTATTCTATTTCAGCTAATATTTTCAGACTGTTTTGGCTGCTAAATGTTCTACTCTATTTTAGCTAATATTTTCAGACTGTTTTGGCTGGCAAATGTTCTACTCTATTTTAGCTAATATTTTCAGACTGTTTTGGCTGGCAAATGTTCTA
This sequence comes from Caprella mutica, assembly GCA_947561585.1. Classification (NCBI taxonomy): domain Eukaryota; kingdom Metazoa; phylum Arthropoda; class Malacostraca; order Amphipoda; family Caprellidae; genus Caprella; species Caprella mutica. The sequence goes on along the minus strand of CANNZV010000088.1, from coordinate 599,032 downwards.
CTCTATTTTAGCTAATATTTTCAGACTGTTTTGGCTGGCAAATGTTCTACTCTATTTCAGCTAATATTTTCGGACTGTTTTGGCTGGTAAATGTTCTACTCTATTTCAGCTAATATTTTCAGACTGTTTTGGCTGGCAAATGTTCTACTCTATTTCAGCTAATATTTTCAGACTGTTTTGGATGGCAAATGTTCTACTCTATTTCAGCTAATATTTTCAGACTGTTTTGGCTGGCAAATGTTCTACTCTATTTCAGCTAAAATTTTCAGGCTGTTTTGGCTGGCAAATGTTCTACTCTATTTCAGCTAATATTTTCAGACTGTTTTGGCTGGCAAATGTTCTACTCTATTTCAGCTAATATTTTCAGACTGTTTTGGCTGGCAAATGTTCTACTCTATTTCAGCTAAAATTTTCAGGCTGTTTTGGCTGGCAAATGTTCTACTCTATTTCAGCTAACATTTTCAGACTGTTTTGGCTGGCAAATGTTCTACTCTATTTCAGCTAATATTTTCAACTGTTTTGGCTGGCAAATGTTCTACTCTATTTCAGCTAATATTTTCAGACTGTTTTGGCTGGCAAATGTTCTACTCTATTTCAGCTAAAATTTTCAGACTGTTTTGGCTGGCAAATGTTCTACTCTATTTCAGCTAATATTTTCAGACTGTTTTGGCTGGCAAATGTTCTACTCTATTTCAGCTAAAATTTTCAGACTGTTTTGGCTGGCAAATGTTCTACTCTATTTCAGCTAAAATTTTCAGACTGTTTTGGCTGGCAAATGTTCTACTCTATTTCAGCTAATATTTTCAGACTGTTTTGGCTGGCAAATGTTCTATTCTATTTCAGCTAATATTTTCAGACTGTTTTGGCTGGTAAATGTTCTACTCTATTTTAGCTAATATTTTCAGACTGTTTTGGCTGGCAAATGTTCTACTCTATTTTAGCTAATATTTTCAGACTGTTTTGGCTGGCAAATGTTCTACTCTATTTTAGCTAATATTTTCAGACCTGTTTTGGCTGTTAAATATTCTACTCTATTTCAGCTAATATTTTCAGACTGTTTTGGCTGGCAAATGTTCTACTCTACTTCAGCTAACATTTTCAGACTGTTTTGGATGGCAAATGTTCTACTCTACTTCAGCTAATATTTTCAGACTGTTTTGGCTGGCAAATGTTCTACTTTATTTTAGCTAATATTTTCAGACTGTTTTGGCTGGCAAATGTTCTACTCTATTTTAGCTAATATTTTCAGACTGTTTTGGCTGGTAAATGTTCTACTCTATTTCAGCTAAAATTTTCAGGCTGTTTTGGCTGGCAAATGTTCTACTCTATTTCAGCTAATATTTTCAGACTGTTTTGGCTGGCAAATATTCTACTCTATTTCAGCTAATATTTTCAGACTGTTTTGTCTGGTAAATGTTCTACTCTATTTCAGCTAATATTTTCAGACTGTTTTGGCTGGCAAATGTTCTACTCTATTTCAGCTAATATTTTCAGACTGTTTTGGCTGGCAAATGTTCTACTCTATTTCAGCTAATATTTTCAGACTGTTTTGGCTGGCAAATGTTCTACTCTATTTCAGCTAAAATTTTCAGGCTGTTTTGGCTGGCAAATGTTCTACTCTATTTCAGCTAACATTTTCAGACTGTTTTGGCTGGCAAATGTTCTACTCTATTTCAGCTAATATTTTCAGACTGTTTTGGCTGGCAAATGTTCTACTCTATTTCAGCTAATATTTTCAGACTGTTTTGTCTGGTAAATGTTCTACTCTATTTCAGCTAATATTTTCAGACTGTTTTGGCTGGCAAATGTTCTACTCTATTTCAGCTAAAATTTTCAGACTGTTTTGGCTGGCAAATGTTCTAATCTATTTCAGCTAATATTTTCAGACTGTTTTGGCTGGCAAATGTTCTATTTTATTTTAGCTAATATTTTCGGACTGTTTTGGCTGGTAAATGTTCTACTCTATTTTAGCTAATATTTTCAGACTGTTTTGGCTGGCAAATGTTCTACTCTATTTTAGCTAATATTTTCAGACTGTTTTGGCTGGCAAATGTTCTACTCTATTTTAGCTAATATTTTCAGACTGTTTTGGCTGGCAAATGTTCTACTCTATTTCAGCTAATATTTTCAGACTGTTTTGGCTGGTAAATGTTCTACTCTATTTCAGCTAATATTTTCAGACTGTTTTGGCTGGCAAATGTTCTACTCTATTTCAGCTAATATTTTCAGACTGTTTTGGCTGGCAAATGTTCTACTCTATTTCAGCTAATATTTTCAGACTGTTTTGGCTGGCAAATGTTCTACTCTATTTCAGCTAAAATTTTCAGGCTGTTTTGGCTGGCAAATGTTCTACTCTATTTCAGCTAACATTTTCAGACTGTTTTGGCTTTCAAATGTTCTACTCTATTTCAGCTAATATTTTCAGACTGTTTTGGCTGGCAAATGTTCTACTCTATTTCAGCTAATATTTTCAGACTGTTTTGGCTGGCAAATGTTCTACTCTATTTCAGCTAAAATTTTCAGGCTGTTTTGGCTGGCAAATGTTCTACTCTATTTCAGCTAACATTTTCAGACTGTTTTGGCTGGCAAATGTTCTACTCTATTTCAGCTAATATTTTCAGACTGTTTTGGCTGGCAAATGTTCTACTCTATTTCAGCTAATATTTTCAGACTGTTTTGGCTGGCAAATGTTCTACTCTATTTCAGCTAAAATTTTCAGACTGTTTTGGCTGGCAAATGTTCTACTCTATTTCAGCTAATATTTTCAGACTGTTTTGGCTGGCAAATGTTCTACTCTATTTCAGCTAAAATTTTCAGACTGTTTTGGCTGGCAAATGTTCTACTCTATTTCAGCTAATATTTTCAGACTGTTTTGGCTGGCAAATGTTCTATTCTATTTCAGCTAATATTTTCAGACTGTTTTGGCTGCTAAATGTTCTACTTCATTTTAGCTAATATTTTCAGACTGTTTTGGCTGGCAAATGTTCTACTCTATTTTAGCTAATATTTTCAGACTGTTTTGGCTGGCAAATGTTCTACTCTATTTCAGCTAATATTTTCAGACTGTTTTGGCTGGCAAATGTTCTACTCTATTTCAGCTAATATTTTCAGACTGTTTTGGCTGGCAAATGTTCTACTCTATTTCAGCTAAAATTTTCAGACTGTTTTGGCTGGCAAATGTTCTACTCTATTTCAGCTAATATTTTCAGACTGTTTTGGCTGGCAAATGTTCTACTCTATTTCAGCTAAAATTTTCAGACTGTTTTGGCTGGCAAATGTTCTACTCTATTTCAGCTAATATTTTCAGACTGTTTTGGCTGGCAAATGTTCTACTCTATTTCAGCTAAAATTTTCAGACTGTTTTGGCTGGCAAATGTTCTACTCTATTTTAGCTAAAATTTTCAGACTGTTTTGGCTGGCAAATGTTCTATTCTATTTCAGCTAATATTTTCAGACTGTTTTGGCTGGTAAATGTTCTACTCTATTTTAGCTAATATTTTCAGACTGTTTTGGCTGGCAAATGTTCTACTCTATTTCAGCTAATATTTTCAGACTGTTTTGGCTGGCAAATGTTCTACTCTATTTCAGCTAAAATTTTCAGACTGTTTTGGCTGGCAATTGTTCTACTCTATTTCAGCTAATATTTTCAGACTGTTTTCGCTGGCAAATGTTCTACTCTATTTCAGCTAAAATTTTCAGACTGTTTTGGCTGGCAAATGTTCTACTCTATTTCAGCTAATATTTTCAGACTGTTTTGGCTGGCAAATGTTCTATTTTATTTCAGCTAATATTTTCAGACTGTTTTGGCTGGTAAATGTTCTACTCTATTTTAGCTAATATTTTCAGACTGTTTTGGCTGGCAAATGTTCTACTCTATTTTAGCTAATATTTTCAGACTGTTTTGGCTGGCAAATGTTCTACTCTATTTTAGCTAATATTTTCAGACTGTTTTGGCTGGCAAATGTTCTACTCTATTTCAGCTAATATTTTCAGACTGTTTTGGCTGGTAAATGTTCTACTCTATTTCAGCTTATATTTTCAGACTGTTTTGGCTGGCAAATGTTCTACTCTATTTCAGCTAATATTTTCAGACTGTTTTGGCTGGCAAATGTTCTACTCTATTTCAGCTAATATTTTCAGACTGTTTTGGCTGGCAAATGTTCTACTCTATTTCAGCTAAAATTTTCAGGCTGTTTTGGCTGGCAAATGTTCTACTCTATTTCAGCTAACATTTTCAGACTGTTTTGGCTTTCAAATGTTCTACTCTATTTCAGCTAATATTTTCAGACTATTTTGGCTGGCAAATGTTCTACTCTATTTCAGCTAATATTTTCAGACTGTTTTGGCTGGCAAATGTTCTACTCTATTTCAGCTAAAATTTTCAGGCTGTTTTGGCTGGCAAATGTTCTACTCTATTTCAGCTAACATTTTCAGACTGTTTTGGCTGGCAAATGTTCTACTCTATTTCAGCTAATATTTTCAGACTGTTTTGGCTGGCAAATGTTCTACTCTATTTCAGCTAATATTTTCAGACTGTTTTGGCTGGCAAATGTTCTACTCTATTTCAGCTAAAATTTTCAGACTGTTTTGGCTGGCAAATGTTCTACTCTATTTCAGCTAATATTTTCAGACTGTTTTGGCTGGCAAATGTTCTACTCTATTTCAGCTAAAATTTTCAGACTGTTTTGGCTGGCAAATGTTCTACTCTATTTCAGCTAATATTTTCAGACTGTTTTGGCTGGCAAATGTTCTATTCTATTTCAGCTAATATTTTCAGACTGTTTTGGCTGCTAAATGTTCTACTCTATTTTAGCTAATATTTTCAGACTGTTTTGGCTGGCAAATGTTCTACTCTATTTTAGCTAATATTTTCAGACTGTTTTGGCTGGCAAATGTTCTACTCTATTTTAGCTAATATTTTCAGACTGTTTTGGCTGGCAAATGTTCTACTCTATTTCAGCTAATATTTTCGGACTGTTTTGGCTGGTAAATGTTCTACTCTATTTCAGCTAATATTTTCAGACTGTTTTGGCTGGCAAATGTTCTACTCTATTTCAGCTAATATTTTCAGACTGTTTTGGATGGCAAATGTTCTACTCTATTTCAGCTAATATTTTCAGACTGTTTTGGCTGGCAAATGTTCTACTCTATTTCAGCTAAAATTTTCAGGCTGTTTTGGCTGGCAAATGTTCTACTCTATTTCAGCTAATATTTTCAGACTGTTTTGGCTGGCAAATGTTCTACTCTATTTCAGCTAATATTTTCAGACTGTTTTGGCTGGCAAATGTTCTACTCTATTTCAGCTAAAATTTTCAGGCTGTTTTGGCTGGCAAATGTTCTACTCTATTTCAGCTAACATTTTCAGACTGTTTTGGCTGGCAAATGTTCTACTCTATTTCAGCTAATATTTTCAACTGTTTTGGCTGGCAAATGTTCTACTCTATTTCAGCTAATATTTTCAGACTGTTTTGGCTGGCAAATGTTCTACTCTATTTCAGCTAAAATTTTCAGACTGTTTTGGCTGGCAAATGTTCTACTCTATTTCAGCTAATATTTTCAGACTGTTTTGGCTGGCAAATGTTCTACTCTATTTCAGCTAAAATTTTCAGACTGTTTTGGCTGGCAAATGTTCTACTCTATTTCAGCTAAAATTTTCAGACTGTTTTGGCTGGCAAATGTTCTACTCTATTTCAGCTAATATTTTCAGACTGTTTTGGCTGGCAAATGTTCTATTCTATTTCAGCTAATATTTTCAGACTGTTTTGGCTGGTAAATGTTCTACTCTATTTTAGCTAATATTTTCAGACTGTTTTGGCTGGCAAATGTTCTACTCTATTTTAGCTAATATTTTCAGACTGTTTTGGCTGGCAAATGTTCTACTCTATTTTAGCTAATATTTTCAGACTGTTTTGGCTGTTAAATATTCTACTCTATTTCAGCTAATATTTTCAGACTGTTTTGGCTGGCAAATGTTCTACTCTACTTCAGCTAACATTTTCAGACTGTTTTGGATGGCAAATGTTCTACTCTACTTCAGCTAATATTTTCAGACTGTTTTGGCTGGCAAATGTTCTACTTTATTTTAGCTAATATTTTCAGACTGTTTTGGCTTGCAAATGTTCTACTCTATTTCAGCTAATATTTTCAGACTGTTTTGGCTGGTAAATGTTCTACTCTATTTCAGCTAAAATTTTCAGGCTGTTTTGGCTGGCAAATGTTCTACTCTATTTCAGCTAATATTTTCAGACTGTTTTGGCTGGCAAATATTCTACTCTATTTCAGCTAATATTTTCAGACTGTTTTGTCTGGTAAATGTTCTACTCTATTTCAGCTAATATTTTCAGACTGTTTTGGCTGGCAAATGTTCTACTCTATTTCAGCTAATATTTTCAGACTGTTTTGGCTGGCAAATGTTCTACTCTATTTCAGCTAATATTTTCAGACTGTTTTGGCTGGCAAATGTTCTACTCTATTTCAGCTAAAATTTTCAGGCTGTTTTGGCTGGCAAATGTTCTACTCTATTTCAGCTAACATTTTCAGACTGTTTTGGCTGGCAAATGTTCTACTCTATTTCAGCTAATATTTTCAGACTGTTTTGGCTGGCAAATGTTCTACTCTATTTCAGCTAATATTTTCAGACTGTTTTGGCTGGCAAATGTTCTACTCTATTTCAGCTAAAATTTTCAGACTGTTTTGGCTGGCAAATGTTCTACTCTATTTCAGCTAATATTTTCAGACTGTTTTGGCTGGCAAATGTTCTAGTCTATTTCAGCTAAAATTTTCAGACTGTTTTGGCTGGCAAATGTTCTACTCTATTTCAGCTAATATTTTCAGACTGTTTTGGCTGGCAAATGTTCTACTCTATTTCAGCTAAAATTTTCAGACTGTTTTGGCTGGCAAATGTTCTACTCTATTTTAGCTAAATTTTTCAGACTGTTTTGGCTGGCAAATGTTCTATTCTATTTCAGCTAATATTTTCAGACTGTTTTGGCTGGTAAATGTTCTACTCTATTTTAGCTAATATTTTCAGACTGTTTTGGCTGGCAAATGTTCTACTCTATTTCAGCTAATATTTTCAGACTGTTTTGGCTGGCAAATGTTCTACTCTATTTCAGCTAAAATTTTCAGACTGTTTTGGCTGGCAAATGTTCTACTCTATTTCAGCTAATATTTTCAGACTATTTTGGCTGGCAAATGTTCTACTCTATTTCAGCTAAAATTTTCAGACTGTTTTGGCTGGCAAATGTTCTACTCTATTTCAGCTAATATTTTCAGACTGTTTTGGCTGGCAAATATTCTATTCTATTTCAGCTAATATTTTCAGACTGTTTTGGCTGGTAAATGTTCTACTCTATTTTAGCTAATATTTTCAGACTGTTTTGGCTGGCAAATGTTCTACTCTATTTTAGCTAATATTTTCAGACTGTTTTGGCTGGCAAATGTTCTACTCTATTTTAGCTAATATTTTCAGACTGTTTTGGCTGGCAAATGTTCTACTCTATTTTAGCTAATATTTTCAGACTGTTTTGGCTGGTAAATGTTCTACTCTATTTCATCTAATATTTTCAGACTGTTTTGGCTGGCAAATGTTCTACTCTATTTCAGCTAATATTTTCAGACTGTTTTGGCTGGCAAATGTTCTACTCTATTTCAGCTAATATTTTCAGACTGTTTTGGCTGGCAAATGTTCTACTCTATTTCAGCTAAAATTTTCAGGCTGTTTTGGCTGGCAAATGTTCTACTCTATTTCAGCTAACATTTTCAGACTGTTTTGGCTTTCAAATGTTCTACTCTATTTCAGCTAATATTTTCAGACTGTTTTGGCTGGCAAATGTTCTACTCTATTTCAGCTAAAATTTTCAGGCTGTTTTGGCTGGCAAATGTTCTACTCTATTTCAGCTAACATTTTCAGACTGTTTTGGCTGGCAAATGTTCTACTCTATTTCAGCTAACATTTTCAGACTGTTTTGGCTGGCAACTGTTCTACTCTATTTCAGCTAATATTTTCAGACTGTTTTGGCTGGCAAATGTTCTACTCTATTTCACCTAAAATTTTCAGACTGTTTTGGCTGGCAAATGTTCTACTCTATTTCAGCTAATATTTTCAGACTGTTTTGGCTGGCAAATGTTCTACTCTATTTCAGCTAATATTTTCAGACTGTTTTGGCTGGCAAATGTTCTATTCTATTTCAGCTAATATTTTCAGACTGTTTTGGCTGGTAAATGTTCTACTCTATTTTAGCTAATATTTCCAGACTGTTTTGGCTGGCAAATGTTCTACTCTATTTTAGCTAATATTTTCAGACTGTTTTGGCTGGCAAATGTTCTACTCTATTTTAGCTAATATTTTCAGACTGTTTTGGCTGTTAAATATTCTACTCTATTTCAGCTAATATTTTCAGACTGTTTTGGCTGGCAAATGTTCTACTCTACTTCAGCTAACATTTTCAGACTGTTTTGGATGGCAAATGTTCTACTCTACTTCAGCTAATATTTTCAGACTGTTTTGGCTGGCAAATGTTCTACTTTATTTTAGCTAATATTTTCAGACTGTTTTGGCTTGCAAATGTTCTACTCTATTTCAGCTAATATTTTCAGACTGTTTTGGCTGGTAAATGTTCTACTCTATTTCAGCTAAAATTTTCAGGCTGTTTTGGCTGGCAAATGTTCTACTCTATTTCAGCTAATATTTTCAGACTGTTTTGGCTGGCAAATATTCTACTCTATTTCAGCTAATATTTTCAGACTGTTTTGTCTGGTAAATGTTCTACTCTATTTCAGCTAATATTTTCAGACTGTTTTGGCTGGCAAATGTTCTACTCTATTTCAGCTAATATTTTCAGACTGTTTTGGCTGGCAAATGTTCTACTCTATTTCAGCTAATATTTTCAGACTGTTTTGGCTGGCAAATGTTCTACTCTATTTCAGCTAAAATTTTCAGGCTGTTTTGGCTGGCAAATGTTCTACTCTATTTCAGCTAACATTTTCAGACTGTTTTGGCTGGCAAATGTTCTACTCTATTTCAGCTAATATTTTCAGACTGTTTTGGCTGGCAAATGTTCTACTCTATTTCAGCTAATATTTTCAGACTGTTTTGGCTGGCAAATGTTCTACTCTATTTCAGCTAAAATTTTCAGACTGTTTTGGCTGGCAAATGTTCTACTCTATTTCAGCTAATATTTTCAGACTGTTTTGGCTGGCAAATGTTCTAGTCTATTTCAGCTAAAATTTTCAGACTGTTTTGGCTGGCAAATGTTCTACTCTATTTCAGCTAATATTTTCAGACTGTTTTGGCTGGCAAATGTTCTACTCTATTTCAGCTAAAATTTTCAGACTGTTTTGGCTGGCAAATGTTCTACTCTATTTTAGCTAAATTTTTCAGACTGTTTTGGCTGGCAAATGTTCTATTCTATTTCAGCTAATATTTTCAGACTGTTTTGGCTGGTAAATGTTCTACTCTATTTTAGCTAATATTTTCAGACTGTTTTGGCTGGCAAATGTTCTACTCTATTTCAGCTAATATTTTCAGACTGTTTTGGCTGGCAAATGTTCTACTCTATTTCAGCTAAAATTTTCAGACTGTTTTGGCTGGCAAATGTTCTACTCTATTTCAGCTAATATATTCAGACTATTTTGGCTGGCAAATGTTCTACTCTATTTCAGCTAAAATTTTCAGACTGTTTTGGCTGGCAAATGTTCTACTCTATTTCAGCTAATATTTTCAGACTGTTTTGGCTGGCAAATATTCTATTCTATTTCAGCTAATATTTTCAGACTGTTTTGGCTGGTAAATGTTCTACTCTATTTTAGCTAATATTTTCAGACTGTTTTGGCTGGCAAATGTTCTACTCTATTTTAGCTAATATTTTCAGACTGTTTTGGCTGGCAAATGTTCTACTCTATTTTAGCTAATATTTTCAGACTGTTTTGGCTGGCAAATGTTCTACTCTATTTCAGCTAATATTTTCAGACTGTTTTGGCTGGTAAATGTTCTACTCTATTTCATCTAATATTTTCAGACTGTTTTGGCTGGCAAATGTTCTACTCTATTTCAGCTAATATTTTCAGACTGTTTTGGCTGGCAAATGTTCTACTCTATTTCAGCTAATATTTTCAGACTGTTTTGGCTGGCAAATGTTCTACTCTATTTCAGCTAAAATTTTCAGGCTGTTTTGGCTGGCAAATGTTCTACTCTATTTCAGCCAACATTTTCAGACTGTTTTGGCTTTCAAATGTTCTACTCTATTTCAGCTAATATTTTCAGACTGTTTTGGCTGGCAAATGTTCTACTCTATTTCAGCTAAAATTTTCAGGCTGTTTTGGCTGGCAAATGTTCTACTCTATTTCAGCTAACATTTTCAGACTGTTTTGGCTGGCAAATGTTCTACTCTATTTCAGCTAACATTTTCAGACTGTTTTGGCTGGCAACTGTTCTACTCTATTTCAGCTAATATTTTCAGACTGTTTTGGCTGGCAAATGTTCTACTCTATTTCACCTAAAATTTTCAGACTGTTTTGGCTGGCAAATGTTCTACTCTATTTCAGCTAATATTTTCAGACTGTTTTGGCTGGCAAATGTTCTACTCTATTTCAGCTAAAATTTTCAGACTGTTTTGGCTGGCAAATGTTCTACTCTATTTCAGCTAAAATTTTCAGACTGTTTTGGCTGGCAAATGTTCTACTCTATTTTAGCTAAAATTTTCAGACTGTTTTGGCTGGCAAATGTTCTACTCTATTTCAGCTAAAATTTTCAGACTGTTTTGGCTGGCAAATGTTCTACTCTATTTTAGCTAAAATTTTCAGACTGTTTTGGCTGGCAAATGTTCTACCCTATTTCAGCTAATATTTTCAGACTGTTTTGGCTGGCAAATGTTCTACTCTATTTCAGCTAAAATTTTCAGACTGTTTTGGCTGGCAAATGTTCTACTCTATTTTAGCTAAAATTTTCAGACTGTTTTGGCTGGCAAATGTTCTACTCTATTTTAGCTAAAATTTTCAGACTGTTTTGGCTGGCAAATGTTCTATTCTATTTCAGCTAATATTTTCAGACTGTTTTGGCTGGTAAATGTTCTACTCTATTTTAGCTAATATTTTCAGACTGTTTTGGCTGGCAAATGTTCTACTCTATTTCAGCTAATATTTTCAGACTGTTTTGGCTGGCAAATGTTCTACTCTATTTCAGCTAAAATTTTCAGACTGTTTTGGCTGGCAAATGTTCTACTCTATTTCAGCTAATATTTTCAGACTGTTTTGGCTGGCAAATGTTCTACTCTATTTCAGCTAATATTTTCAGACTGTTTTGGCTGGCAAATGTTCTACTCTATTTCAGCTAAAATTTTCAGGCTGTTTTGGCTGGCAAATGTTCTACTCTATTTCAGCTAACATTTTCAGACTGTTTTGGCTGGCAAATGTTCTACTCTATTTCAGCTAATATTTTCAGACTGTTTTGGCTGGCAAATGTTCTACTCTATTTCAGCTAATATTTTCAGACTGTTTTGGCTGGCAAATGTTCTACTCTATTTCAGCTAAAATTTTCAGACTGTTTTGGCTGGCAAATGTTCTACTCTATTTTAGCTAAAATTTTCAGACTGTTTTGGCTGGCAAATGTTCTACTCTATTTCAGCTAATATTTTCAGACTGTTTTGGCTGGCAAATGTTCTACTCTATTTCAGCTAATATTTTCAGACTGTTTTGGCTGGCAAATGTTCTACTCTATTTTAGCTAATATTTTCAGACTGTTTTGGCTTGCAAATGTTCTACTCTATTTCAGCTAATATTTTCAGACTGTTTTGGCTGGTAAATGTTCTACTCTATTTCAGCTAAAATTTTCAGGCTGTTTTGGCTGGCAAATGTTCTACTCTATTTCAGCTAATATTTTCAGACTGTTTTGGCTGGCAAATATTCTACTCTATTTCAGCTAATATTTTCAGACTGTTTTGTCTGGTAAATGTTCTACTCTATTTCAGCTAATATTTTCAGACTGTTTTGGCTGGCAAATGTTCTACTCTATTTCAGCTAATATTTTCAGACTGTTTTGGCTGGCAAATGTTCTACTCTATTTCAGCTAATATTTTCAGACTGTTTTGGCTGGCAAATGTTCTACTCTATTTCAGCTAAAATTTTCAGGCTGTTTTGGCTGGCAAATGTTCTACTCTATTTCAGCTAACATTTTCAGACTGTTTTGGCTGGCAAATGTTCTACTCTATTTCAGCTAATATTTTCAGACTGTTTTGGCTGGCAAATGCTCTACTCTATTTCAGCTAATATTTTCAGACTGTTTTGGCTGGCAAATGTTCTACTCTATTTCAGCTAAAATTTTCAGACTGTTTTGGCTGGCAAATGTTCTACTCTATTTCAGCTAATATTTTCAGACTGTTTTGGCTGGCAAATGTTCTAGTCTATTTCAGCTAAAATTTTCAGACTGTTTTGGCTGGCAAATGTTCTACTCTATTTCAGCTAATATTTTCAGACTGTTTTGGCTGGCAAATGTTCTACTCTATTTCAGCTAAAATTTTCAGACTGTTTTGGCTGGCAAATGTTCTACTCTATTTTAGCTAAAATTTTCAGACTGTTTTGGCTGGCAAATGTTCTATTCTATTTCAGCTAATATTTTCAGACTGTTTTGGCTGGTAAATGTTCTACTCTATTTTAGCTAATATTTTCAGACTGTTTTGGCTGGCAAATGTTCTACTCTATTTCAGCTAATATTTTCAGACTGTTTTGGCTGGCAAATGTTCTACTCTATTTTAGCTAATATTTTCAGACTGTTTTGGCTGGCAAATGTTCTACTCTATTTCAGCTAATATTTTCAGACTGTTTTGGCTGGTAAATGTTCTACTCTATTTCATCTAATATTTTCAGACTGTTTTGGCTGGCAAATGTTCTACTCTATTTCAGCTAATATTTTCAGACTGTTTTGGCTGGCAAATGTTCTACTCTATTTCAGCTAATATTTTCAGACTATTTTGGCTGGTAAATGTTCTACTCTATTTCATCTAATATTTTCAGACTGTTTTGGCTGGCAAATGTTCTACTCTATTTCAGCTAATATTTTCAGACTGTTTTGGCTGGCAAATGTTCTACTCTATTTCAGCTAATATTTTCAGACTATTTTGGCTGGCAAATGTTCTACTCTATTTCAGCTAAAATTTTCAGACTGTTTTGGCTGGCAAATGTTCTACTCTATTTCAGCTAATATTTTCAGACTGTTTTGGCTGGCAAATGTTCTATTCTATTTCAGCTAATATTTTCAGACTGTTTTGGCTGGTAAATGTTCTACTCTATTTTAGCTAATATTTTCAGACTGTTTTGGCTGGCAAATGTTCTACTCTATTTTAGCTAATATTTTCAGACTGTTTTGGCTGGCAAATGTTCTACTCTATTTTAGCTAATATTTTCAGACTGTTTTGGCTGGCAAATGTTCTACTCTATTTCAGCTAATATTTTCAGACTGTTTTGGCTGGTAAATGTTCTACTCTATTTCATCTAATATTTTCAGACTGTTTTGGCTGGCAAATGTTCTACTCTATTTCAGCTAATATTTTCAGACTGTTTTGGCTGGCAAATGTTCTACTCTATTTCAGCTAATATTTTCAGACTGTTTTGGCTGGCAAATGTTCTACTCTATTTCAGCTAAAATTTTCAGGCTGTTTTGGCTGGCAAATGTTCTACTCTATTTCAGCTAACATTTTCAGACTGTTTTGGCTGGCAAATGTTCTACTCTATTTTAGCTAAAATTTTCAGACTGTTTTGGCTGGCAAATGTTCTACCCTATTTCAGCTAATATTTTCAGACTGTTTTGGCTGGCAAATGTTCTACTCTATTTCAGCTAAAATTTTCAGACTGTTTTGGCTGGCAAATGTTCTACTCTATTTTAGCTAAAATTTTCAGACTGTTTTGGCTGGCAAATGTTCTACTCTATTTTAGCTAAAATTTTCAGACTGTTTTGGCTGGCAAATGTTCTATTCTATTTCAGCTAATATTTTCAGACTGTTTTGGCTGGTAAATGTTCTACTCTATTTTAGCTAATATTTTCAGACTGTTTTGGCTGGCAAATGTTCTACTCTATTTCAGCTAATATTTTCAGACTGTTTTGGCTGGCAAATGTTCTACTCTATTTCAGCTAAAATTTTCAGACTGTTTTGGCTGACAAATGTTCTACTCTATTTCAGCTAATATTTTCAGACTGTTTTGGCTGGCAAATGTTCTACTCTATTTCAGCTAATATTTTCAGACTGTTTTGGCTGGCAAATGTTCTACTCTATTTCAGCTAAAATTTTCAGGCTGTTTTGGCTGGCAAATGTTCTACTCTATTTCAGCTAACATTTTCAGACTGTTTTGGCTGGCAAATGTTCTACTCTATTTCAGCTAATATTTCAGACTGTTTTGGCTGGCAAATGTTCTACTCTATTTCAGCTAATATTTTCAGACTGTTTTGGCTGGCAAATGTTCTACTCTATTTCAGCTAAAATTTTCAGACTGTTTTGGCTGGCAAATGTTCTACTCTATTTTAGCTAAAATTTTCAGACTGTTTTGGCTGGCAAATGTTCTACTCTATTTCAGCTAATATTTTCAGACTGTTTTGGCTGGCAAATGTTCTACTCTATTTCAGCTAATATTTTCAGACTGTTTTGGCTGGCAAATGTTCTACTCTATTTTAGCTAATATTTTCAGACTGTTTTGGCTTGCAAATGTTCTACTCTATTTCAGCTAATATTTTCAGACTGTTTTGGCTGGTAAATGTTCTACTCTATTTCAGCTAAAATTTTCAGGCTGTTTTGGCTGGCAAATGTTCTACTCTATTTCAGCTAATATTTTCAGACTGTTTTGGCTGGCAAATATTCTACTCTATTTCAGCTAATATTTTCAGACTGTTTTGTCTGGTAAATGTTCTACTCTATTTCAGCTAATATTTTCAGACTGTTTTGGCTGGCAAATGTTCTACTCTATTTCAGCTAATATTTTCAGACTGTTTTGGCTGGCAAATGTTCTACTCTATTTCAGCTAATATTTTCAGACTGTTTTGGCTGGCAAATGTTCTACTCTATTTCAGCTAAAATTTTCAGGCTGTTTTGGCTGGCAAATGTTCTACTCTATTTCAGCTAACATTTTCAGACTGTTTTGGCTGGCAAATGTTCTACTCTATTTCAGCTAATATTTTCAGACTGTTTTGGCTGGCAAATGTTCTACTCTATTTCAGCTAATATTTTCAGACTGTTTTGGCTGGCAAATGTTCTACTCTATTTCAGCTAAAATTTTCAGACTGTTTTGGCTGGCAAATGTTCTACTCTATTTCAGCTAATATTTTCAGACTGTTTTGGCTGGCAAATGTTCTAGTCTATTTCAGCTAAAATTTTCAGACTGTTTTGGCTGGCAAATGTTCTACTCTATTTCAGCTAATATTTTCAGACTGTTTTGGCTGGCAAATGTTCTACTCTATTTCAGCTAAAATTTTCAGACTGTTTTGGCTGGCAAATGTTCTACTCTATTTTAGCTAAAATTTTCAGACTGTTTTGGCTGGCAAATGTTCTATTCTATTTCAGCTAATATTTTCAGACTGTTTTGGCTGGTAAATGTTCTACTCTATTTTAGCTAATATTTTCAGACTGTTTTGGCTGGCAAATGTTCTACTCTATTTCAGCTAATATTTTCAGACTGTTTTGGCTGGCAAATGTTCTACTCTATTTCAGCTAAAATTTTCAGGCTGTTTTGGCTGGCAAATGTTCTACTCTATTTCAGCTAACATTTTCAGACTGTTTTGGCTTTCAAATGTTCTACTCTATTTCAGCTAATATTTTCAGACTGTTTTGGCTGGCAAATGTTCTACTCTATTTCAGCTAAAATTTTCAGGCTGTTTTGGCTGGCAAATGTTCTACTCTATTTCAGCTAACATTTTCAGACTGTTTTGGCTGGCAAATGTTCTACTCTATTTCAGCTAACATTTTCAGACTGTTTTGGCTGGCAACTGTTCTACTCTATTTCAGCTAATATTTTCAGACTGTTTTGGCTGGCAAATGTTCTACTCTATTTCACCTAAAATTTTCAGACTGTTTTGGCTGGCAAATGTTCTACTCTATTTCAGCTAATATTTTCAGACTGTTTTGGCTGGCAAATGTTCTACTCTATTTCAGCTAAAATTTTCAGACTGTTTTGGCTGGCAAATGTTCTACTCTATTTCAGCTAAAATTTTCAGACTGTTTTGGCTGGCAAATGTTCTACTCTATTTTAGCTAAAATTTTCAGACTGTTTTGGCTGGCAAATGTTCTACTCTATTTCAGCTAAAATTTTCAGACTGTTTTGGCTGGCAAATGTTCTACTCTATTTTAGCTAAAATTTTCAGACTGTTTTGGCTGGCAAATGTTCTACCCTATTTCAGCTAATATTTTCAGACTGTTTTGGCTGGCAAATGTTCTACTCTATTTCAGCTAAAATTTTCAGACTGTTTTGGCTGGCAAATGTTCTACTCTATTTTAGCTAAAATTTTCAGACTGTTTTGGCTGGCAAATGTTCTACTCTATTTTAGCTAAAATTCTCAGACTGTTTTGGCTGGCAAATGTTCTATTCTATTTCAGCTAATATTTTCAGACTGTTTTGGCTGGTAAATGTTCTACTCTATTTTAGCTAATATTTTCAGACTGTTTTGGCTGGCAAATGTTCTACTCTATTTCAGCTAATATTTTCAGACTGTTTTGGCTGGCAAATGTTCTACTCTATTTCAGCTAAAATTTTCAGACTGTTTTGGCTGGCAAATGTTCTACTCTATTTCAGCTAATATTTTCAGACTGTTTTGGCTGGCAAATGTTCTACTCTATTTCAGCTAATATTTTCAGACTGTTTTGGCTGGCAAATGTTCTACTCTATTTCAGCTAAAATTTTCAGGCTGTTTTGGCTGGCAAATGTTCTACTCTATTTCAGCTAACATTTTCAGACTGTTTTGGCTGGCAAATGTTCTACTCTATTTCAGCTAATATTTTCAGACTGTTTTGGCTGGCAAATGTTCTACTCTATTTCAGCTAATATTTTCAGACTGTTTTGGCTGGCAAATGTTCTACTCTATTTCAGCTAAAATTTTCAGACTGTTTTGGCTGGCAAATGTTCTACTCTATTTTAGCTAAAATTTTCAGACTGTTTTGGCTGGCAAATGTTCTACTCTATTTCAGCTAATATTTTCAGACTGTTTTGGCTGGCAAATGTTCTACTCTATTTCAGCTAATATTTTCAGACTGTTTTGGCTGGCAAATGTTCTACTCTATTTTAGCTAATATTTTCAGACTGTTTTGGCTTGCAAATGTTCTACTCTATTTCAGCTAATATTTTCAGACTGTTTTGGCTGGTAAATGTTCTACTCTATTTCAGCTAAAATTTTCAGGCTGTTTTGGCTGGCAAATGTTCTACTCTATTTCAGCTAATATTTTCAGACTGTTTTGGCTGGCAAATATTCTACTCTATTTCAGCTAATATTTTCAGACTGTTTTGTCTGGTAAATGTTCTACTCTATTTCAGCTAATATTTTCAGACTGTTTTGGCTGGCAAATGTTCTACTCTATTTCAGCTAATATTTTCAGACTGTTTTGGCTGGCAAATGTTCTACTCTATTTCAGCTAATATTTTCAGACTGTTTTGGCTGGCAAATGTTCTACTCTATTTCAGCTAAAATTTTCAGGCTGTTTTGGCTGGCAAATGTTCTACTCTATTTCAGCTAACATTTTCAGACTGTTTTGGCTGGCAAATGTTCTACTCTATTTCAGCTAATATTTTCAGACTGTTTTGGCTGGCAAATGCTCTACTCTATTTCAGCTAATATTTTCAGACTGTTTTGGCTGGCAAATGTTCTACTCTATTTCAGCTAAAATTTTCAGACTGTTTTGGCTGGCAAATGTTCTACTCTATTTCAGCTAATATTTTCAGACTGTTTTGGCTGGCAAATGTTCTAGTCTATTTCAGCTAAAATTTTCAGACTGTTTTGGCTGGCAAATGTTCTACTCTATTTCAGCTAATATTTTCAGACTGTTTTGGCTGGCAAATGTTCTACTCTATTTCAGCTAAAATTTTCAGACTGTTTTGGCTGGCAAATGTTCTACTCTATTTTAGCTAAAATTTTCAGACTGTTTTGGCTGGCAAATGTTCTATTCTATTTCAGCTAATATTTTCAGACTGTTTTGGCTGGTAAATGTTCTACTCTATTTTAGCTAATATTTTCAGACTGTTTTGGCTGGCAAATGTTCTACTCTATTTCAGCTAATATTTTCAGACTGTTTTGGCTGGCAAATGTTCTACTCTATTTTAGCTAATATTTTCAGACTGTTTTGGCTGGCAAATGTTCTACTCTATTTCAGCTAATATTTTCAGACTGTTTTGGCTGGTAAATGTTCTACTCTATTTCATCTAATATTTTCAGACTGTTTTGGCTGGCAAATGTTCTACTCTATTTCAGCTAATATTTTCAGACTGTTTTGGCTGGCAAATGTTCTACTCTATTTCAGCTAATATTTTCAGACTATTTTGGCTGGTAAATGTTCTACTCTATTTCATCTAATATTTTCAGACTGTTTTGGCTGGCAAATGTTCTACTCTATTTCAGCTAATATTTTCAGACTGTTTTGGCTGGCAAATGTTCTACTCTATTTCAGCTAATATTTTCAGACTATTTTGGCTGGCAAATGTTCTACTCTATTTCAGCTAAAATTTTCAGACTGTTTTGGCTGGCAAATGTTCTACTCTATTTCAGCTAATATTTTCAGACTGTTTTGGCTGGCAAATGTTCTATTCTATTTCAGCTAATATTTTCAGACTGTTTTGGCTGGTAAATGTTCTACTCTATTTTAGCTAATATTTTCAGACTGTTTTGGCTGGCAAATGTTCTACTCTATTTTAGCTAATATTTTCAGACTGTTTTGGCTGGCAAATGTTCTACTCTATTTTAGCTAATATTTTCAGACTGTTTTGGCTGGCAAATGTTCTACTCTATTTCAGCTAATATTTTCAGACTGTTTTGGCTGGTAAATGTTCTACTCTATTTCATCTAATATTTTCAGACTGTTTTGGCTGGCAAATGTTCTACTCTATTTCAGCTAATATTTTCAGACTGTTTTGGCTGGCAAATGTTCTACTCTATTTCAGCTAATATTTTCAGACTGTTTTGGCTGGCAAATGTTCTACTCTATTTCAGCTAAAATTTTCAGGCTGTTTTGGCTGGCAAATGTTCTACTCTATTTCAGCTAACATTTTCAGACTGTTTTGGCTGGCAAATGTTCTACTCTATTTTAGCTAAAATTTTCAGACTGTTTTGGCTGGCAAATGTTCTACCCTATTTCAGCTAATATTTTCAGACTGTTTTGGCTGGCAAATGTTCTACTCTATTTCAGCTAAAATTTTCAGACTGTTTTGGCTGGCAAATGTTCTACTCTATTTTAGCTAAAATTTTCAGACTGTTTTGGCTGGCAAATGTTCTACTCTATTTTAGCTAAAATTTTCAGACTGTTTTGGCTGGAAATGTTCTATTCTATTTCAGCTAATATTTTCAGACTGTTTTGGCTGGTAAATGTTCTACTCTATTTTAGCTAATATTTTCAGACTGTTTTGGCTGGCAAATGTTCTACTCTATTTCAGCTAATATTTTCAGACTGTTTTGGCTGGCAAATGTTCTACTCTATTTCAGCTAAAATTTTCAGACTGTTTTGGCTGGCAAATGTTCTACTCTATTTCAG
Source organism: Caprella mutica (assembly GCA_947561585.1). Classification (NCBI taxonomy): domain Eukaryota; kingdom Metazoa; phylum Arthropoda; class Malacostraca; order Amphipoda; family Caprellidae; genus Caprella; species Caprella mutica. The sequence goes on along the minus strand of CANNZV010000088.1, from coordinate 579,326 downwards.
CTAATATTTTCAGACTGTTTTGGCTGGCAAATGTTCTACTCTATTTCAGCTAATATTTTCAGACTGTTTTGGCTGGCAAATGTTCTACTCTATTTCAGCTAAAATTTTCAGGCTGTTTTGGCTGGCAAATGTTCTACTCTATTTCAGCTAACATTTTCAGACTGTTTTGGCTGGCAAATGTTCTACTCTATTTCAGCTAATATTTTCAGACTGTTTTGGCTGGCAAATGTTCTACTCTATTTCAGCTAATATTTTCAGACTGTTTTGGCTGGCAAATGTTCTACTCTATTTCAGCTAAAATTTTCAGACTGTTTTGGCTGGCAAATGTTCTACTCTATTTTAGCTAAAATTTTCAGACTGTTTTGGCTGGCAAATGTTCTACTCTATTTCAGCTAATATTTTCAGACTGTTTTGGCTGGCAAATGTTCTACTCTATTTCAGCTAATATTTTCAGACTGTTTTGGCTGGCAAATGTTCTACTCTATTTTAGCTAATATTTTCAGACTGTTTTGGCTTGCAAATGTTCTACTCTATTTCAGCTAATATTTTCAGACTGTTTTGGCTGGTAAATGTTCTACTCTATTTCAGCTAAAATTTTCAGGCTGTTTTGGCTGGCAAATGTTCTACTCTATTTCAGCTAATATTTTCAGACTGTTTTGGCTGGCAAATATTCTACTCTATTTCAGCTAATATTTTCAGACTGTTTTGTCTGGTAAATGTTCTACTCTATTTCAGCTAATATTTTCAGACTGTTTTGGCTGGCAAATGTTCTACTCTATTTCAGCTAATATTTTCAGACTGTTTTGGCTGGCAAATGTTCTACTCTATTTCAGCTAATATTTTCAGACTGTTTTGGCTGGCAAATGTTCTACTCTATTTCAGCTAAAATTTTCAGGCTGTTTTGGCTGGCAAATGTTCTTCTCTATTTCAGCTAACATTTTCAGACTGTTTTGGCTGGCAAATGTTCTACTCTATTTCAGCTAATATTTTCAGACTGTTTTGGCTGGCAAATGTTCTACTCTATTTCAGCTAATATTTTCAGACTGTTTTGGCTGGCAAATGTTCTACTCTATTTCAGCTAAAATTTTCAGACTGTTTTGGCTGGCAAATGTTCTACTCTATTTCAGCTAATATTTTCAGACTGTTTTGGCTGGCAAATGTTCTAGTCTATTTCAGCTAAAATTTTCAGACTGTTTTGGCTGGCAAATGTTCTACTCTATTTCAGCTAATATTTTCAGACTGTTTTGGCTGGCAAATGTTCTACTCTATTTCAGCTAAAATTTTCAGACTGTTTTGGCTGGCAAATGTTCTACTCTATTTTAGCTAAAATTTTCAGACTGTTTTGGCTGGCAAATGTTCTATTCTATTTCAGCTAATATTTTCAGACTGTTTTGGCTGGTAAATGTTCTACTCTATTTTAGCTAATATTTTCAGACTGTTTTGGCTGGCAAATGTTCTACTCTATTTCAGCTAATATTTTCAGACTGTTTTGGCTGGCAAATGTTCTACTCTATTTTAGCTAATATTTTCAGACTGTTTTGGCTGGCAAATGTTCTACTCTATTTCAGCTAATATTTTCAGACTGTTTTGGCTGGTAAATGTTCTACTCTATTTCATCTAATATTTTCAGACTGTTTTGGCTGGCAAATGTTCTACTCTATTTCAGCTAATATTTTCAGACTGTTTTGGCTGGCAAATGTTCTACTCTATTTCAGCTAATATTTTCAGACTATTTTGGCTGGTAAATGTTCTACTCTATTTCATCTAATATTTTCAGACTGTTTTGGCTGGCAAATGTTCTACTCTATTTCAGCTAATATTTTCAGACTGTTTTGGCTGGCAAATGTTCTACTCTATTTCAGCTAATATTTTCAAACTATTTTGGCTGGCAAATGTTCTACTCTATTTCAGCTAAAATTTTCAGACTGTTTTGGCTGGCAAATGTTCTACTCTATTTCAGCTAATATTTTCAGACTGTTTTGGCTGGCAAATGTTCTATTCTATTTCAGCTAATATTTTCAGACTGTTTTGGCTGGTAAATGTTCTACTCTATTTTAGCTAATATTTTCAGACTGTTTTGGCTGGCAAATGTTCTACTCTATTTTAGCTAATATTTTCAGACTGTTTTGGCTGGCAAATGTTCTACTCTATTTTAGCTAATATTTTCAGACTGTTTTGGCTGGCAAATGTTCTACTCTATTTCAGCTAATATTTTCAGACTGTTTTGGCTGGTAAATGTTCTACTCTATTTCATCTAATATTTTCAGACTGTTTTGGCTGGCAAATGTTCTACTCTATTTCAGCTAATATTTTCAGACTGTTTTGGCTGGCAAATGTTCTACTCTATTTCAGCTAATATTTTCAGACTGTTTTGGCTGGCAAATGTTCTACTCTATTTCAGCTAAAATTTTCAGGCTGTTTTGGCTGGCAAATGTTCTACTCTATTTCAGCTAACATTTTCAGACTGTTTTGGCTTTCAAATGTTCTACTCTATTTCAGCTAATATTTTCAGACTGTTTTGGCTGGCAAATGTTCTACTCTATTTCAGCTAAAATTTTCAGGCTGTTTTGGCTGGCAAATGTTCTACTCTATTTCAGCTAACATTTTCAGACTGTTTTGGCTGGCAAATGCTCTACTCTATTTCAGCTAATATTTTCAGACTGTTTTGGCTGGCAAATGTTCTACTCTATTTCAGCTAATATTTTCAGACTGTTTTGGCTGGCAAATGTTCTACTCTATTTCAGCTAAAATTTTCAGACTGTTTTGGCTGGCAAATGTTCTACTCTATTTCAGCTAATATTTTCAGACTGTTTTGGCTGGCAAATGTTCTACTCTATTTCAGCTAAAACTTTCAGACTGTTTTGGCTGGCAAATGTTCTACTCTATTTCAGCTAAAATTTTCAGACTGTTTTGGCTGGCAAATGTTCTACTCTATTTTAGCTAAAATTTTCAGACTGTTTTGGCTGGCAAATGTTCTACTCTATTTCAGCTAAAATTTTCAGACTGTTTTGGCTGGCAAATGTTCTACTCTATTTTAGCTAAAATTTTCAGACTGCTTTGGCTGGCAAATGTTCTACCCTATTTCAGCTAATATTTTCAGACTGTTTTGGCTGGCAAATGTTCTACTCTATTTCAGCTAAAATTTTCAGACTGTTTTGGCTGGCAAATGTTCTACTCTATTTTAGCTAAAATTTTCAGACTGTTTTGGCTGGCAAATGTTCTACTCTATTTTAGCTAAAATTTTCAGACTGTTTTGGCTGGCAAATGTTCTATTCTATTTCAGCTAATATTTTCAGACTGTTTTGGCTGGTAAATGTTCTACTCTATTTTAGCTAATATTTTCAGACTGTTTTGGCTGGCAAATGTTCTACTCTATTTCAGCTAATATTTTCAGACTGTTTTGGCTGGCAAATGTTCTACTCTATTTCAGCTAAAATTTTCAGACTGTTTTGGCTGGCAAATGTTCTACTCTATTTCAGCTAATATTTTCAGACTGTTTTGGCTGGCAAATGTTCTACTCTATTTCAGCTAATATTTTCAGACTGTTTTGGCTGGCAAATGTTCTACTCTATTTCAGCTAAAATTTTCAGGCTGTTTTGGCTGGCAAATGTTCTACTCTAATTCAGCTAACATTTTCAGACTGTTTTGGCTGGCAAATGTTCTACTCTATTTCAGCTAATATTTTCAGACTGTTTTGGCTGGCAAATGTTCTACTCTATTTCAGCTAATATTTTCAGACTGTTTTGGCTGGCAAATGTTCTACTCTATTTCAGCTAAAATTTTCAGACTGTTTTGGCTGGCAAATGTTCTACTCTATTTTAGCTAAAATTTTCAGACTGTTTTGGCTGGCAAATGTTCTACTCTATTTCAGCTAATATTTTCAGACTGTTTTGGCTGGCAAATGTTCTACTCTATTTCAGCTAAAATTTTCAGACTGTTTTGGCTGGCAAATGTTCTACTCTATTTCAGCTAAAATTTTCAGACTGTTTTGGCTGGCAAATGTTCTACTCTATTTTAGCTAAAATTTTCAGACTGTTTTGGCTGGCAAATGTTCTATTCTATTTCAGCTAATATTTTCAGACTGTTTTGGCTGGTAAATGTTCTACTCTATTTCAGCTAATATTTTCAGACTGTTTTGGCTGGCAAATGTTCTACTCTATTTCAGCTAATATTTTCAGACTGTTTTGGCTGGCAAATGTTCTACTCTATTTCAGCTAATATTTTCAGACTGTTTTGGCTGGCAAATGTTCTACTCTATTTCAGCTAAAATTTTCAGGCTGTTTTGGCTGGCAAATGTTCTACTCTATTTCAGCTAACATTTTCAGACTGTTTTGGCTGGCAAATGTTCTACTCTATTTCAGCTTATATTTTCAGACTGTTTTGGCTGGCAAATGTTCTACTCTATTTCAGCTAAAATTTTCAGACTGTTTTGGTTGGCAAATGTTCTACTTTATTTTAGTTAAAATTTTCAGACTGTTTTGGCTGGCAAATGTTCTACTCTATTTCAGCTAATATTTTCAGACTGTTTTGGCTGGCAAATGTTCTACTCTATTTCAGCTAAAATTTTCAGACTGTTTTGGCTGGCAAATGTTCTACTCTATTTCAGCTAAAATTTTCAGACTCTTTTGGCTGGCAAATGTTCTACTCTATTTTAGCTAAAATTTTCAGACTGTTTTGGCTGGCAAATGTTCTATTCTATTTCAGCTAATATTTTCAGACTGTTTTGGCTGGTAAATGTTCTACTCTATTTTAGCTAATATTTTCAGACTGTTTTGGCTGGCAAATGTTCTACTCTATTTCAGCTAATATTTTCAGACTGTTTTGGCTGGCAAATGTTCTACTCTATTTCAGCTAAAATTTTCAGGCTGTTTTGGCTGGCAAATGTTCTACTCTATTTCAGCTAACATTTTCAGACTGTTTTGGCTTTCAAATGTTCTACTCTATTTCAGCTAATATTTTCAGACTGTTTTGGCTGGCAAATGTTCTACTCTATTTCAGCTAAAATTTTCAGGCTGTTTTGGCTGGCAAATGTTCTACTCTATTTCAGCTAACATTTTCAGACTGTTTTGGCTGGCAAATGCTCTACTCTATTTCAGCTAATATTTTCAGACTGTTTTGGCTGGCAAATGTTCTACTCTATTTCAGCTAATATTTTCAGACTGTTTTGGCTGGCAAATGTTCTACTCTATTTCAGCTAAAATTTTCAGACTGTTTTGGCTGGCAAATGTTCTACTCTATTTCAGCTAATATTTTCAGACTGTTTTGGCTGGCAAATGTTCTACTCTATTTCAGCTAAAACTTTCAGACTGTTTTGGCTGGCAAATGTTCTACTCTATTTCAGCTAAAATTTTCAGACTGTTTTGGCTGGCAAATGTTCTACTCTATTTTAGCTAAAATTTTCAGACTGTTTTGGCTGGCAAATGTTCTACTCTATTTCAGCTAAAATTTTCAGACTGTTTTGGCTGGCAAATGTTCTACTCTATTTTAGCTAAAATTTTCAGACTGCTTTGGCTGGCAAATGTTCTACCCTATTTCAGCTAATATTTTCAGACTGTTTTGGCTGGCAAATGTTCTACTCTATTTCAGCTAAAATTTTCAGACTGTTTTGGCTGGCAAATGTTCTACTCTATTTTAGCTAAAATTTTCAGACTGTTTTGGCTGGCAAATGTTCTACTCTATTTTAGCTAAAATTTTCAGACTGTTTTGGCTGGCAAATGTTCTATTCTATTTCAGCTAATATTTTCAGACTGTTTTGGCTGGTAAATGTTCTACTCTATTTTAGCTAATATTTTCAGACTGTTTTGGCTGGCAAATGTTCTACTCTATTTCAGCTAATATTTTCAGACTGTTTTGGCTGGCAAATGTTCTACTCTATTTCAGCTAAAATTTTCAGACTGTTTTGGCTGGCAAATGTTCTACTCTATTTCAGCTAATATTTTCAGACTGTTTTGGCTGGCAAATGTTCTACTCTATTTCAGCTAATATTTTCAGACTGTTTTGGCTGGCAAATGTTCTACTCTATTTCAGCTAAAATTTTCAGGCTGTTTTGGCTGGCAAATGTTCTACTCTAATTCAGCTAACATTTTCAGACTGTTTTGGCTGGCAAATGTTCTACTCTATTTCAGCTAATATTTTCAGACTGTTTTGGCTGGCAAATGTTCTACTCTATTTCAGCTAATATTTTCAGACTGTTTTGGCTGGCAAATGTTCTACTCTATTTCAGCTAAAATTTTCAGACTGTTTTGGCTGGCAAATGTTCTACTCTATTTTAGCTAAAATTTTCAGACTGTTTTGGCTGGCAAATGTTCTACTCTATTTCAGCTAATATTTTCAGACTGTTTTGGCTGGCAAATGTTCTACTCTATTTCAGCTAAAATTTTCAGACTGTTTTGGCTGGCAAATGTTCTACTCTATTTCAGCTAAAATTTTCAGACTGTTTTGGCTGGCAAATGTTCTACTCTATTTTAGCTAAAATTTTCAGACTGTTTTGGCTGGCAAATGTTCTATTCTATTTCAGCTAATATTTTCAGACTGTTTTGGCTGGTAAATGTTCTACTCTATTTCAGCTAATATTTTCAGACTGTTTTGGCTGGCAAATGTTCTACTCTATTTCAGCTAATATTTTCAGACTGTTTTGGCTGGCAAATGTTCTACTCTATTTCAGCTAATATTTTCAGACTGTTTTGGCTGGCAAATGTTCTACTCTATTTCAGCTAAAATTTTCAGGCTGTTTTGGCTGGCAAATGTTCTACTCTATTTCAGCTAACATTTTCAGACTGTTTTGGCTGGCAAATGTTCTACTCTATTTCAGCTTATATTTTCAGACTGTTTTGGCTGGCAAATGTTCTACTCTATTTCAGCTAAAATTTTCAGACTGTTTTGGTTGGCAAATGTTCTACTTTATTTTAGTTAAAATTTTCAGACTGTTTTGGCTGGCAAATGTTCTACTCTATTTCAGCTAATATTTTCAGACTGTTTTGGCTGGCAAATGTTCTACTCTATTTCAGCTAAAATTTTCAGACTGTTTTGGCTGGCAAATGTTCTACTCTATTTCAGCTAAAATTTTCAGACTCTTTTGGCTGGCAAATGTTCTACTCTATTTTAGCTAAAATTTTCAGACTGTTTTGGCTGGCAAATGTTCTATTCTATTTCAGCTAATATTTTCAGACTGTTTTGGCTGGTAAATGTTCTACTCTATTTTAGCTAATATTTTCAGACTGTTTTGGCTGGCAAATGTTCTACTCTATTTCAGCTAATATTTTCAGACTGTTTTGGCTGGCAAATGTTCTACTCTATTTCAGCTAAAATTTTCAGACTGTTTTGGCTGGCAAATGTTCTACTCTATTTCAGCTAATATTTTCAGACTGTTTTGGCTGGCAAATGTTCTACTCTATTTCAGCTAATATTTTCAGACTGTTTTGGCTGGCAAATGTTCTACTCTATTTCAGCTAAAATTTTCAGGCTGTTTTGGCTGGCAAATGTTCTACTCTATTTCAGCTAACATTTTCAGACTGTTTTGGCTGGCAAATGTTCTACTCTATTTCAGCTAATATTTTCAGACTGTTTTGGCTGGCAAATGTTCTACTCTATTTCAGCTAATATTTTCAGACTGTTTTGGCTGGCAAATGTTCTACTCTATTTCAGCTAAAATTTTCAGACTGTTTTGGCTGGCAAATGTTCTACTCTATTTCAGCTAATATTTTCAGACTGTTTTGGCTGGCAAATGTTCTACTCTATTTCAGCTAATATTTTCAGACTGTTTTGGCTGGCAAATGTTCTACTCTATTTCAGCTAAAATTTTCAGACTGTTTTGGCTGGCAAATGTTCTACTCTATTTCAGCTAATATTTTCAGACTGTTTTGGCTGGCAAATGTTCTACTCTATTTCAGCTAAAATTTTCAGACTGTTTTGGCTGGCAAATGTTCTACTCTATTTCAGCTAATATTTTCAGACTGTTTTGGCTGGCAAATGTTCTACTCTATTTTAGCTAATATTTTCAGACTGTTTTGGCTGGCAAATGTTCTACTCTATTTCAGCTAATATTTTCAGACTGTTTTGGCTGGTAAATGTTCTACTCTATTTCAGCTAATATTTACAGACTGTTTTGGCTGGCAAATGTTCTACTCTATTTCAGCTAATATTTTCAGACTGTTTTGGCTGGCAAATGTTCTACTCTATTTCAGCTAATATTTTCAGACTGTTTTGGCTGGCAAATGTTCTACTCTATTTCAGCTAAAATTTTCAGGCTGTTTTGGCTGGCAAATGTTCTACTCTATTTCAGCTAACATTTTCAGACTGTTTTGGCTGGCAAATGTTCTACTCTATTTCAGCTAATATTTTCAGACTGTTTTGGCTGGCAAATGTTCTACTCTATTTCAGCTAATATTTTCAGACTGTTTTGGCTGGCAAATGTTCTACTCTATTTCAGCTAAAATTTTCAGGCTGTTTTGGCTGGCAAATGTTCTACTCTATTTCAGCTAATATTTTCAGACTGTTTTGGCTGGTAAATGTTCTACTCTATTTCAGCTAAAATTTTCAGGCTGTTTTGGCTGGCAAATGTTCTACTCTATTTCAGCTAATATTTTCAGACTGTTTTGGCTGGCAAATATTCTACTCTATTTCAGCTAATATTTTCAGACTGTTTTGGCTGGTAAATGTTCTACTCTATTTCAGCTAATATTTTCAGACTGTTTTGGCTGGCAAATGTTCTACTCTATTTCAGCTAATATTTTCAGACTGTTTTGGCTGACAAATGTTCTACTCTATTTCAGCTAATATTTTCAGACTGTTTTGGCTGGCAAATGTTCTACTCTATTTCAGCTAAAATTTTCAGGCTGTTTTGGCTGGCAAATGTTCTACTCTATTTCAGCTAACATTTTCAGACTGTTTTGGCTGGCAATTGTTCTACTCTATTTCAGCTAATATTTTCAGACTGTTTTGGCTTGCAAATGTTCAACTCTATTTCAGCTAATATTTTCAGACTGTTTTGGCTGGCAAATGTTCTACTCTATTTCAGCTAAAATTTTCAGACTGTTTTGGCTGGCAAATGTTCTACTCTATTTCAGCTAATATTTTCAGACTGTTTTGGCTGGCAAATGTTCTACTCTATTTCAGCTAAAATTTTCAGACTGTTTTGGCTGGCAAATGTTCTACTCTATTTCAGCTAATATTTTCAGACTGTTTTGGCTGGCAAATGTTCTACTCTATTTCAGCTAAAATTTTCAGACTGTTTTGGCTGGCAAATGTTCTACTCTATTTTAGCTAAAATTTTCAGACTGTTTTGGCTGGCAAATGTTCTATTCTATTTCAGCTAATATTTTCAGACTGTTTTGGCTGGTAAATGTTCTACTCTATTTTAGCTAATATTTTCAGACTGTTTTGGCTGGCAAATGCTCTACTCTATTTCAGCTAATATTTTCAGACTGTTTTGGCTGGCAAATGTTCTACTATATTTCAGCTAAAATTTTCAGACTGTTTTGGCTGGCAAATGTTCTACTCTATTTCAGCTAATATTTTCAGACTGTTTTGGCTGGCAAATGTTCTACTCTATTTCAGCTAAAATTTTCAGACTGTTTTGGCTGGCAAATGTTCTACTCTATTTCAGCTAATATTTTCAGACTGTTTTGGCTGGCAAATGTTCTATTCTATTTCAGCTAATATTTTCAGACTGTTTTGGCTGGTAAATGTTCTACTCTGTTTTAGCTAATATTTTCAGACTGTTTTGGCTGGCAAATGTTCTACTCTATTTTAGCTAATATTTTCAGACTGTTTTGGCTGGCAAATGTTCTACTCTATTTTAGCTAATATTTTCAGACTGTTTTGGCTGGCAAATATTCTACTCTATTTCAGCTAATATTTTCAGACTGTTTTGGCTGGCAAATGTTCTACTCTATTTCAGCTAACATTTTCAGACTGTTTTGGCTGGCAAATGTTCTACTCTACTTCAGCTAATATTTTCAGACTGTTTTGGCTGGCAAATGTTCTACTCTATTTTAGCTAATATTTTCAGACTGTTTTGGCTGGCAAATGTTCTACTCTATTTCAGCTAATATTTTCAGACTGTTTTGGCTGGTAAATGTTCTACTCTATTTCAGCTAATATTTTCAGACTGTTTTGGCTGGCAAATATTCTACTCTATTTCAGCTAATATTTTCAGACTGTTTTGGCTGGTAAATGTTCTACTCTATTTCAGCTAATATTTTCAGACTGTTTTGGCTGGCAAATGTTCTACTCTATTTCAGCTAAAATTTTCAGGCTGTTTTGGCTGGCAAATGTTCTACTCTATTTCAGCTAACATTTTCAGACTGTTTTGGCTGGCAAATGTTCTACTCTATTTCAGCTAATATTTTCAGACTGTTTTGGCTGGCAAATGTTCTACTCTATTTCAGCTAAAATTTTCAGACTGTTTTGGTTGGCAAATGTTCTACTTTATTTTAGTTAAAATTTTCAGACTGTTTTGGCTGGCAAATGTTCTACTCTATTTCAGCTAATATTTTCAGACTGTTTTGGCTGGCAAATGTTCTACTCTATTTCAGCTAAAATTTTCAGACTGTTTTGGCTGGCAAATGTTCTACTCTATTTCAGCTAAAATTTTCAGACTGTTTTGGCTGGCAAATGTTCTACTCTATTTTAGCTAAAATTTTCAGACTGTTTTGGCTGGCAAATGTTCTATTCTATTTCAGCTAATATTTTCAGACTGTTTTGGCTGGTAAATGTTCTACTCTATTTTAGCTAATATTTTCAGACTGTTTTGGCTGGCAAATGTTCTACTCTATTTCAGCTAATATTTTCAGACTGTTTTGGCTGGCAAATGTTCTACTCTATTTCAGCTAAAATTTTCAGACTGTTTTGGCTGGCAAATGTTCTACTCTATTTCAGCTAATATTTTCAGACTGTTTTGGCTGGCAAATGTTCTACTCTATTTCAGCTAATATTTTCAGACTGTTTTGGCTGGCAAATGTTCTACTCTATTTCAGCTAAAATTTTCAGGCTGTTTTGGCTGGCAAATGTTCTACTCTATTTCAGCTAACATTTTCAGACTGTTTTGGCTGGCAAATGTTCTACTCTATTTCAGCTAATATTTTCAGACTGTTTTGGCTGGCAAATGTTCTACTCTATTTCAGCTAATATTTTCAGACTGTTTTGGCTGGCAAATGTTCTACTCTATTTCAGCTAAAATTTTCAGACTGTTTTGGCTGGCAAATGTTCTACTCTATTCCAGCTAATATTTTCAGACTGTTTTGGCTGGCAAATGTTCTACTCTATTTCAGCTAATATTTTCAGACTGTTTTGGCTGGCAAATGTTCTACTCTATTTCAGCTAAAATTTTCAGACTGTTTTGGCTGGCAAATGTTCTACTCTATTTCAGCTAATATTTTCAGACTGTTTTGGCTGGCAAATGTTCTACTCTATTTCAGCTAAAATTTTCAGACTGTTTTGGCTGGCAAATGTTCTACTCTATTTCAGCTAATATTTTCAGACTGTTTTGGCTGGCAAATGTTCTACTCTATTTTAGCTAATATTTTCAGACTGTTTTGGCTGGCAAATGTTCTACTCTATTTCAGCTAATATTTTCAGACTGTTTTGGCTGGTAAATGTTCTACTCTATTTCAGCTAATATTTTCAGACTGTTTTGGCTGGCAAATGTTCTACTCTATTTCAGCTAATATTTTCAGACTGTTTTGGCTGGCAAATGTTCTACTCTATTTCAGCTAATATTTTCAGACTGTTTTGGCTGGCAAATGTTCTACTCTATTTCAGCTTAAATTTTCAGGCTGTTTTGGCTGGCAAATGTTCTACTCTATTTCAGCTAACATTTTCAGACTGTTTTGGCTGGCAAATGTTCTACTCTATTTCAGCTAATATTTTCAGACTGTTTTGGCTGGCAAATGTTCTACTCTATTTCAGCTAATATTTTCAGACTGTTTTGGCTGGCAAATGTTCTACTCTATTTCAGCTAAAATTTTCAGGCTGTTTTGGCTGGCAAATGTTCTACTCTATTTCAGCTAATATTTTCAGACTGTTTTGGCTGGTAAATGTTCTACTCTATTTCAGCTAAAATTTTCAGGCTGTTTTGGCTGGCAAATGTTCTACTCTATTTCAGCTAATATTTTCAGACTGTTTTGGCTGGCAAATATTCTACTCTATTTCAGCTAATATTTTCAGACTGTTTTGGCTGGTAAATGTTCTACTCTATTTCAGCTAATATTTTCAGACTGTTTTGGCTGGCAAATGTTCTACTCTATTTCAGCTAATATTTTCAGACTGTTTTGGCTGGCAAATGTTCTACTCTATTTCAGCTAATATTTTCAGACTGTTTTGGCTGGCAAATGTTCTACTCTATTTCAGCTAAAATTTTCAGGCTGTTTTGGCTGGCAAATGTTCTACTCTATTTCAGCTAACATTTTCAGACTGTTTTGGCTGGCAATTGTTCTACTCTATTTCAGCTAATATTTTCAGACTGTTTTGGCTTGCAAATGTTCTACTCTATTTCAGCTAATATTTTCAGACTGTTTTGGCTGGCAAATGTTCTACTCTATTTCAGCTAAAATTTTCAGACTGTTTTGGCTGGCAAATGTTCTACTCTATTTCAGCTAATATTTTCAGACTGTTTTGGCTGGCAAATGTTCTACTCTATTTCAGCTAAAATTTTCAGACTGTTTTGGCTGGCAAATGTTCTACTCTATTTCAGCTAATATTTTCAGACTGTTTTGGCTGGCAAATGTTCTACTCTATTTCAGCTAAAATTTTCAGACTGTTTTGGCTGGCAAATGTTCTACTCTATTTTAGCTAAAATTTTCAGACCGTTTTGGCTGGCAAATGTTCTATTCTATTTCAGCTAATATTTTCAGACTGTTTTGGCTGGTAAATGTTCTACTCTATTTTAGCTAATATTTTCAGACTGTTTTGGCTGGCAAATGTTCTACTCTATTTCAGCTAATATTTTCAGACTGTTTTGGCTGGCAAATGTTCTACTATATTTCAGCTAAAATTTTCAGACTGTTTTGGCTGGCAAATGTTCTACTCTATTTCAGCTAATATTTTCAGACTGTTTTGGCTGGCAAATGTTCTACTCTATTTCAGCTAAAATTTTCAGACTGTTTTGGCTGGCAAATGTTCTACTCTATTTCAGCTAATATTTTCAGACTGTTTTGGCTGGCAAATGTTCTATTCTATTTCAGCTAATATTTTCAGACTGTTTTGGCTGGTAAATGTTCTACTCTATTTTAGCTAATATTTTCAGACTGTTTTGGCTGGCAAATGTTCTACTCTATTTTAGCTAATATTTTCAGACTGTTTTGGCTGGCAAATGTTCTACTCTATTTTAGCTAATATTTTCAGACTGTTTTGGCTGGCAAATATTCTACTCTATTTCAGCTAATATTTTCAGACTGTTTTGGCTGGCAAATGTTCTACTCTATTTCAGCTAACATTTTCAGACTGTTTTGGCTGGCAAATGTTCTACTCTACTTCAGCTAATATTTTCAGACTGTTTTGGCTGGCAAATGTTCTACTCTATTTTAGCTAATATTTTCAGACTGTTTTGGCTGGCAAATGTTCTACTCTATTTCAGCTAATATTTTCAAACTGTTTTGGCTGGTAAATGTTCTACTCTATTTCAGCTAATATTTTCAGACTGTTTTGGCTGGCAAATATTCTACTCTATTTCAGCTAATATTTTCAGACTGTTTTGGCTGGTAAATGTTCTACTCTATTTCAGCTAATATTTTCAGACTGTTTTGGCTGGCAAATGTTCTACTCTATTTCAGCTAATATTTTCAGACTGTTTTGGCTGGCAAATGTTCTACTCTATTTCAGCTAATATTTTCAGACTGTTTTGGCTGGCAAATGTTCTACTCTATTTCAGCTAAAATTTTCAGGCTGTTTTGGCTGGCAAATGTTCTACTCTATTTCAGCTAACATTTTCAGACTGTTTTGGCTGGCAAATGTTCTACTCTATTTCAGCTAATATTTTCAGACTGTTTTGGCTGGCAAATGTTCTACTCTATTTCAGCTAATATTTTCAGACTGTTTTGGCTGGCAAATGTTCTACTCTATTTCAGCTAAAATTTACAGACTGTTTTGGCTGGCAAATGTTCTACTCTATTTCAGCTAATATTTTCAGACTGTTTTGGCTGGCAAATGTTCTACTCTATTTCAGCTAAAATTTTCAGACTGTTTTGGCTGGCAAATGTTCTACTCTATTTCAGCTAATATTTTCAGACTGTTTTGGCTGGCAAATGTTCTACTCTATTTCAGCTAAAATTTTCAGACTGTTTTGGCTGGCAAATGTTCTACTCTATTTTAGCTAAAATTTTCAGACTGTTTTGGCTGGCAAATGTTCTATTCTATTTCAGCTAATATTTTCAGACTGTTTTGGCTGGTAAATGTTCTACTCTATTTTAGCTAATATTTTCAGACTGTTTTGGCTGGCAAATGTTCTACTCTATTTCAGCTAATATTTTCAGACTGTTTTGGCTGGCAAATGTTCTACTCTATTTCAGCTAAAATTTTCAGACTGTTTTGGCTGGCAAATGTTCTACTCTATTTCAGCTAATATTTTCAGACTGTTTTGGCTGGCAAATGTTCTATTCTATTTCAGCTAAAATTTTCAGACTGTTTTGGCTGGCAAATGTTCTACTCTATTTCAGCTAATATTTTCAGACTGTTTTGGCTGGCAAATGTTCTATTCTATTTCAGCTAATATTTTCAGACTGTTTTGGCTGGTAAATGTTCTACTCTATTTTAGCTAATATTTTCAGACTGTTTTGGCTGGCAAATGTTCTACTCTATTTTAGCTAATATTTTCAGACTGTTTTGGCTGGCAAATGTTCTACTCTATTTTAGCTAATATTTTCAGACTGTTTTGGCTGGCAAATGTTCTACTCTATTTCAGCTAATATTTTCAGACTGTTTTGGCTGGTAAATGATCTACTCTATTTCAGCTAATATTTTCAGACTGTTTTGGCTGGCAAATGTTCTACTCTATTTCAGCTAATATTTTCAGACTGTTTTGGCTGGCAAATGTTCTACTCTATTTCAGCTAATATTTTCAGACTGTTTTGGCTGGCAAATGTTCTACTCTATTTCAGCTAAAATTTTCAGGCTGTTTTGGCTGGCAAATGTTCTACTCTATTTCAGCTAACATTTTCAGACTGTTTTGGCTGGCAAATGTTCTACTCTATTTCAGCTAATATTTTCAGACTGTTTTGGCTGGCAAATGTTCTACTCTATTTCAGCTAATATTTTCAGACTGTTTTGGCTGGCAAATGTTCTACTCTATTTCAGCTAAAATTTTCAGGCTGTTTTGGCTGGCAAATGTTCTACTCTATTTCAGCTAATATTTTCAGACTGTTTTGGCTGGTAAATGTTCTACTCTATTTCAGCTAAAATTTTCAGGCTGTTTTGGCTGGCAAATGTTCTACTCTATTTCAGCTAATATTTTCAGACTGTTTTGGCTGGCAAATATTCTACTCTATTTCAGCTAATATTTTCAGACTGTTTTGGCTGGTAAATGTTCTACTCTATTTCAGCTAATATTTTCAGACTGTTTTGGCTGGCAAATGTTCTACTCTATTTCAGTTAATATTTTCAGACTGTTTTGGCTGGCAAATGTTCTACTCTATTTCAGCTAATATTTTCAGACTGTTTTGGCTGGCAAATGTTTTACTCTATTTCAGCTAAAATTTTCAGGCTGTTTTGGCTGGCAAATGTTCTACTCTATTTCAGCTAACATTTTCAGACTGTTTTGGCTGGCAAATGTTCTACTATATTTCAGCTAAAATTTTCAGACTGTTTTGGCTGGCAAATGTTCTACTCTATTTCAGCTAATATTTTCAGACTGTTTTGGCTGGCAAATGTTCTACTCTATTTCAGCTAAAATTTTCAGACTGTTTTGGCTGGCAAATGTTCTACTCTATTTCAGCTAATATTTTCAGACTGTTTTGGCTGGCAAATGTTCTATTCTATTTCAGCTAATATTTTCAGACTGTTTTGGCTGGTAAATGTTCTACTCTATTTTAGCTAATATTTTCAGACTGTTTTGGCTGGCAAATGTTCTACTCTATTTTAGCTAATATTTTCAGACTGTTTTGGCTGGCAAATGTTCTACTCTATTTTAGCTAATATTTTCAGACTGTTTTGGCTGGCAAATATTCTACTCTATTTCAGCTAATATTTTCAGACTGTTTTGGCTGGCAAATGTTCTACTCTATTTCAGCTAACATTTTCAGACTGTTTTGGCTGGCAAATGTTCTACTCTACTTCAGCTAATATTTTCAGACTGTTTTGGCTGGCAAATGTTCTACTCTATTTTAGCTAATATTTTCAGACTGTTTTGGCTGGCAAATGTTCTACTCTATTTCAGCTAATATTTTCAGACTGTTTTGGCTGGTAAATGTTCTACTCTATTTCAGCTAAAATTTTCAGGCTGTTTTGGCTGGCAAATGTTCTACTCTATTTCAGCTAATATTTTCAGACTGTTTTGGCTGGCAAATATTCTACTCTATTTCAGCTAATATTTTCAGACTGTTTTGGCTGGTAAATGTTCTACTCTATTTCAGCTAATATTTTCAGACTGTTTTGGCTGGCAAATGTTCTACTCTATTTCAGCTAATATTTTCAGACTGTTTTGGCTGGCAAATGTTCTACTCTATTTCAGCTAATATTTTCAGACTGTTTTGGCTGGCAAATGTTCTACTCTATTTCAGCTAAAATTTTCAGGCTGTTTTGGCTGGCAAATGTTCTACTCTATTTCAGCTAACATTTTCAGACTGTTTTGGCTGGCAAATGTTCTACTCTATTTCAGCTAATATTTTCAGACTGTTTTGGCTGGCAAATGTTCTACTCTATTTCAGCTAATATTTTCAGACTGTTTTGGCTGGCAAATGTTCTACTCTATTTCAGCTAAAATTTTCAGACTGTTTTGGCTGGCAAATGTTCTACTCTATTTCAGCTAATATTTTCAGACTGTTTTGGCTGGCAAATGTTCTACTCTATTTCAGCTAAAATTTTCAGACTGTTTTGGCTGGCAAATGTTCTACTCTATTTCAGCTAATATTTTCAGACTGTTTTGGCTGGCAAATGTTCTACTCTATTTCAGCTAAAATTTTCAGACTGTTTTGGCTGGCAAATGTTCTACTCTATTTCAGCTAAAATTTTCAGACTGTTTTGGCTGGCAAATGTTCTACTCTATTTTAGCTAAAATTTTCAGACTGTTTTGGCTGGCAAATGTTCTATTCTATTTCAGCTAATATTTTCAGACTGTTTTGGCTGGTAAATGTTCTACTCTATTTTAGCTAATATTTTCAGACTGTTTTGGCTGGCAAATGTTCTACTCTATTTCAGCTAATATTTTCAGACTGTTTTGGCTGGCAAATGTTCTACTCTATTTCAGCTAAAATTTTCAGACTGTTTTGGCTGGCAAATGTTCTACTCTATTTCAGCTAATATTTTCAGACTGTTTTGGCTGGCAAATGTTCTACTCTATTTCAGCTAATATTTTCAGACTGTTTTGGCTGGCAAATGTTCTACTCTATTTCAGCTAAAATTTTCAGGCTGTTTTGGCTGGCAAATGTTCTACTCTATTTCAGCTAACATTTTCAGACTGTTTTGGCTGGCAAATGTTCTACTCTATTTCAGCTAATATTTTCAGACTGTTTTGGCTGGCAAATGTTCTACTCTATTTCAGCTAATATTTTCAGACTGTTTTGGCTGGCAAATGTTCTACTCTATTTCAGCTAAAATTTTCAGACTGTTTTGGCTGGCAAATGTTCTACTCTATTCCAGCTAATATTTTCAGACTGTTTTGGCTGGCAAATGTTCTACTCTATTTCAGCTAATATTTTCAGACTGTTTTGGCTGGCAAATGTTCTACTCTATTTCAGCTAAAATTTTCAGACTGTTTTGGCTGGCAAATGTTCTACTCTATTTCAGCTAATATTTTCAGACTGTTTTGGCTGGCAAATGTTCTACTCTATTTCAGCTAAAATTTTCAGACTGTTTTGGCTGGCAAATGTTCTACTCTATTTCAGCTAATATTTTCAGACTGTTTTGGCTGGCAAATGTTCTACTCTATTTTAGCTAATATTTTCAGACTGTTTTGGCTGGCAAATGTTCTACTCTATTTCAGCTAATATTTTCAGACTGTTTTGGCTGGTAAATGTTCTACTCTATTTCAGCTAATATTTTCAGACTGTTTTGGCTGGCAAATGTTCTACTCTATTTCAGCTAATATTTTCAGACTGTTTTGGCTGGCAAATGTTCTACTCTATTTCAGCTAATATTTTCAGACTGTTTTGGCTGGCAAATGTTCTACTCTATTTCAGCTAAAATTTTCAGGCTGTTTTGGCTGGCAAATGTTCTACTCTATTTCAGCTAACATTTTCAGACTGTTTTGGCTGGCAAATGTTCTACTCTATTTCAGCTAATATTTTCAGACTGTTTTGGCTGGCAAATGTTCTACTCTATTTCAGCTAATATTTTCAGACTGTTTTGGCTGGCAAATGTTCTACTCTATTTCAGCTAAAATTTTCAGGCTGTTTTGGCTGGCAAATGTTCTACTCTATTTCAGCTAATATTTTCAGACTGTTTTGGCTGGTAAATGTTCTACTCTATTTCAGCTAAAATTTTCAGGCTGTTTTGGCTGGCAAATGTTCTACTCTATTTCAGCTAATATTTTCAGACTGTTTTGGCTGGCAAATATTCTACTCTATTTCAGCTAATATTTTCAGACTGTTTTGGCTGGTAAATGTTCTACTCTATTTCAGCTAATATTTTCAGACTGTTTTGGCTGGCAAATGTTCTACTCTATTTCAGCTAATATTTTCAGACTGTTTTGGCTGGCAAATGTTCTACTCTATTTCAGCTAAAATTTTCAGGCTGTTTTGGCTGGCAAATGTTCTACTCTATTTCAGCTAACATTTTCAGACTGTTTTGGCTGGCAATTGTTCTACTCTATTTCAGCTAATATTTTCAGACTGTTTTGGCTTGCAAATGTTCTACTCTATTTCAGCTAATATTTTCAGACTGTTTTGGCTGGCAAATGTTCTACTCTATTTCAGCTAAAATTTTCAGACTGTTTTGGCTGGCAAATGTTCTACTCTATTTCAGCTAATATTTTCAGACTGTTTTGGCTGGCAAATGTTCTACTCTATTTCAGCTAAAATTTTCAGACTGTTTTGGCTGGCAAATGTTCTACTCTATTTCAGCTAATATTTTCAGACTGTTTTGGCTGGCAAATGTTCTACTCTATTTCAGCTAAAATTTTCAGACTGTTTTGGCTGGCAAATGTTCTACTCTATTTTAGCTAAAATTTTCAGACTGTTTTGGCTGGCAAATGTTCTATTCTATTTCAGCTAATATTTTCAGACTGTTTTGGCTGGTAAATGTTCTACTCTATTTTAGCTAATATTTTCAGACTGTTTTGGCTGGCAAATGTTCTACTCTATTTCAGCTAATATTTTCAGACTGTTTTGGCTGGCAAATGTTCTACTATATTTCAGCTAAAATTTTCAGACTGTTTTGGCTGGCAAATGTTCTACTCTATTTCAGCTAATATTTTCAGACTGTTTTGGCTGGCAAATGTTCTACTCTATTTCAGCTAAAATTTTCAGACTGTTTTGGCTGGCAAATGTTCTACTCTATTTCAGCTAATATTTTCAGACTGTTTTGGCTGGCAAATGTTCTATTCTATTTCAGCTAATATTTTCAGACTGTTTTGGCTGGTAAATGATCTACTCTATTTTAGCTAATATTTTCAGACTGTTTTGGCTGGCAAATGTTCTACTTTATTTTAGCTAATATTTTCAGACTGTTTTGGCTGGCAAATGATCTACTCTATTTTAGCTAATATTTTCAGACTGTTTTGGCTGGCAAATATTCTACTCTATTTCAGCTAATATTTTCAGACTGTTTTGGCTGGCAAATGTTCTACTCTATTTCAGCTAACATTTTCAGACTGTTTTGGCTGGCAAATGTTCTACTCTACTTCAGCTAATATTTTCAGACTGTTTTGGCTGGCAAATGTTCTACTCTATTTTAGCTAATATTTTCAGACTGTTTTGGCTGGCAAATGTTCTACTCTATTTCAGCTAATATTTTCAGACTGTTTTGGCTGGTAAATGTTCTACTCTATTTCAGCTAATATTTTCAGACTGTTTTGGCTGGCAAATATTCTACTCTATTTCAGCTAATATTTTCAGACTGTTTTGGCTGGTAAATGTTCTACTCTATTTCAGCTAATATTTTCAGACTGTTTTGGCTGGCAAATGTTCTACTCTATTTCAGCTAATATTTTCAGACTGTTTTGGCTGGCAAATGTTCTACTCTATTTCAGCTAATATTTTCAGACTGTTTTGGCTGGCAAATGTTCTACTCTATTTCAGCTAAAATTTTCAGGCTATTTTGGCTGGCAAATGTTCTACTCTATTTCAGCTAACATTTTCAGACTGTTTTGGCTGGCAAATGTTCTACTCTATTTCAGCTAATATTTTCAGACTGTTTTGGCTGGCAAATGTTCTACTCTATTTCAGCTAATATTTTCAGACTGTTTTGGCTGGCAAATGTTCTACTCTATTTCAGCTAAAATTTACAGACTGTTTTGGCTGGCAAATGTTCTACTCTATTTCAGCTAATATTTTCAGACTGTTTTGGCTGGCAAATGTTCTACTCTATTTCAGCTAAAATTTTCAGACTGTTTTGGCTGGCAAATGTTCTACTCTATTTCAGCTAATATTTTCAGACTGTTTTGGCTGGCAAATGTTCTACTCTATTTCAGCTAAAATTTTCAGACTGTTTTGGCTGGCAAATGTTCTACTCTATTTTAGCTAAAATTTTCAGACTGTTTTGGCTGGCAAATGTTCTATTCTATTTCAGCTAATATTTTCAGACTGTTTTGGCTGGTAAATGTTCTACTCTATTTTAGCTAATATTTTCAGACTGTTTTGGCTGGCAAATGTTCTACTCTATTTCAGCTAATATTTTCAGACTGTTTTGGCTGGCAAATGTTCTACTCTATTTCAGCTAAAATTTTCAGACTGTTTTGGCTGGCAAATGTTCTACTCTATTTCAGCTAATATTTTCAGACTGTTTTGGCTGGCAAATGTTCTATTCTATTTCAGCTAAAATTTTCAGACTGTTTTGGCTGGCAAATGTTCTACTCTATTTCAGCTAATATTTTCAGACTGTTTTGGCTGGCAAATGTTCTATTCTATTTCAGCTAATATTTTCAGACTGTTTTGGCTGGTAAATGTTCTACTCTATTTTAGCTAATATTTTCAGACTGTTTTGGCTGGCAAATGTTCTACTCTATTTTAGCTAATATTTTCAGACTGTTTTGGCTGGCAAATGTTCTACTCTATTTTAGCTAATATTTTCAGACTGTTTTGGCTGGCAAATGTTCTACTCTATTTCAGCTAATATTTTCAGACTGTTTTGGCTGGTAAATGTTCTACTCTATTTCAGCTAATATTTTCAGACTGTTTTGGCTGGCAAATGTTCTACTCTATTTCAGCTAATATTTTCAGACTGTTTTGGCTGGCAAATGTTCTACTCTATATCAGCTAATATTTTCAGACTGTTTTGGCTGGCAAATGTTCTACTCTATTTCAGCTAAAATTTTCAGGCTGTTTTGGCTGGCAAATGTTCTACTCTATTTCAGCTAACATTTTCAGACTGTTTTGGCTGGCAAATGTTCTACTCTATTTCAGCTAATATTTTCAGACTGTTTTGGCTGGCAAATGTTCTACTCTATTTCAGCTAATATTTTCAGACTGTTTTGGCTGGCAAATGTTCTACTCTATTTCAGCTAAAATTTTCAGGCTGTTTTGGCTGGCAAATGTTCTACTCTATTTCAGCTAATATTTTCAGACTGTTTTGGCTGGTAAATGTTCTACTCTATTTCAGCTAAAATTTTCAGGCTGTTTTGGCTGGCAAATGTTCTACTCTATTTCAGCTAATATTTTCAGACTGTTTTGGCTGGCAAATATTCTACTCTATTTCAGCTAATATTTTCAGACTGTTTTGGCTGGTAAATGTTCTACTCTATTTCAGCTAATATTTTCAGACTGTTTTGGCTGGCAAATGTTCTACTCTATTTCAGTTAATATTTTCAGACTGTTTTGGCTGGCAAATGTTCTACTCTATTTCAGCTAATATTTTCAGACTGTTTTGGCTGGCAAATGTTTTACTCTATTTCAGCTAAAATTTTCAGGCTGTTTTGGCTGGCAAATGTTCTACTCTATTTCAGCTAACATTTTCAGACTGTTTTGGCTGGCAAATGTTCTACTCTATTTCAGCTAATATTTTCAGACTGTTTTGGCTGGCAAATGTTCTACTCTATTTCAGCTAATATTTTCAGACTGTTTTGGCTGGCAAATGTTCTACTCTATTTCAGCTAAAATTTTCAGACTGTTTTGGCTGGCAAATGTTCTACTCTATTTCAGCTAACATTTTCAGACTGTTTTGGCTGGCAAATGTTCTACTCTATTTCAGCTAACATTTTCAGACTGTTTTGGCTGGCAAATGTTCTACTCTATTTCAGCTAATATTTTCAGACTGTTTTGGCTGGCAAATGTTCTACTCTATTTCAGCTAGAATTTTCAGACTGTTTTGGCTGGCAAATGTTCTACTCTATTTCAGCTAATATTTTCAGACTGTTTTGGCTGGCAAATGTTCTATTCTATTTCAGCTAATATTTTCAGACTGTTTTGGCTGGTAAATGTTCTACTCTATTTTAGCTAATATTTTCAGACTGTTTTGGCTGGCAAATGTTCTACTCTATTTTAGCTAATATTTTCAGACTGTTTTGGCTGGCAAATGTTCTACTCTATTTTAGCTAATATTTTCAGACTGTTTTGGCTGGCAAATATTCTACTCTATTTCAGCTAATATTTTCAGACTGTTTTGGCTGGCAAATGTTCTACTCTATTTCAGCTAACATTTTCAGACTGTTTTGGCTGGCAAATGTTCTACTCTACTTCAGCTAATATTTTCAGACTGTTTTGGCTGGCAAATGTTCTACTCTATTTTAGCTAATATTTTCAGACTGTTTTGGCTGGCAAATGTTCTACTCTATTTCAGCTAATATTTTCAGACTGTTTTGGCTGGTAAATGTTCTACTCTATTTCAGCTAAAATTTTCAGGCTGTTTTGGCTGGCAAATGTTCTACTCTATTTCAGCTAATATTTTCAGACTGTTTTGGCTGGCAAATATTCTACTCTATTTCAGCTAATATTTTCAGACTGTTTTGTCTGGTAAATGTTCTACTCTATTTCAGCTAATATTTTCAGACTGTTTTGGCTGGCAAATGTTCTACTCTATTTCAGCTAATATTTTCAGACTGTTTTGGCTGGCAAATGTTCTACTCTATTTCAGCTAATATTTTCAGACTGTTTTGGCTGGCAAATGTTCTACTCTATTTCAGCTAAAATTTTCAGGCTGTTTTGGCTGGCAAATGTTCTACTCTATTTCAGCTAACATTTTCAGACTGTTTTGGCTGGCAAATGTTCTACTCTATTTCAGCTAATATTTTCAGACTGTTTTGGCTGGCAAATGTTCTACTCTATTTCAGCTAATATTTTCAGACTGTTTTGGCTGGCAAATGTTCTACTCTATTTCAGCTAAAATTTTCAGACTGTTTTGGCTGGCAAATGTTCTACTCTATTTCAGCTAATATTTTCAGACTGTTTTGGCTGGCAAATGTTCTACTCTATTTCAGCTAAAATTTTCAGACTGTTTTGGCTGGCAAATGTTCTACTCTATTTCAGCTAATATTTTCAGACTGTTTTGGCTGGCAAATGTTCTACTCTATTTCAGCTAAAATTTTCAGACTGTTTTGGCTGGCAAATGTTCTACTCTATTTTAGCTAAAATTTTCAGACTGTTTTGGCTGGCAAATGTTCTATTCTATTTCAGCTAATATTTTCAGACTGTTTTGGCTGGTAAATGTTCTACTCTATTTTAGCTAATATTTTCAGACTGTTTTGGCTGGCAAATGTTCTACTCTATTTCAGCTAATATTTTCAGACTGTTTTGGCTGGCAAATGTTCTACTCTATTTCAGCTAAAATTTTCAGACTGTTTTGGCTGGCAAATGTTCTACTCTATTTCAGCTAATATTTTCAGACTGTTTTGGCTGGCAAATGTTCTACTCTATTTCAGCTAAAATTTTCAGACTGTTTTGGCTGGCAAATGTTCTACTCTATTTCAGCTAATATTTTCAGACTGTTTTGGCTGGCAAATGTTCTATTCTATTTCAGCTAATATTTTCAGACTGTTTTGGCTGGTAAATGTTCTACTCTATTTTAGCTAATATTTTCAGACTGTTTTGGCTGGCAAATGTTCTACTCTATTTCAGCTAATATTTTCAGACTGTTTTGGCTGGCAAATGTTCTACTCTATTTCAGCTAAAATTTTCAGACTGTTTTGGCTGGCAAATGTTCTACTCTATTTCAGCTAATATTTTCAGACTGTTTTGGCTGGCAAATGTTCTATTCTATTTCAGCTAATATTTTCAGACTGTTTTGGCTGGTAAATGTTCTACTCTATTTTAGCTAATATTTTCAGACTGTTTTGGCTGGCAAATGTTCTACTCTATTTTAGCTAATATTTTCAGACTGTTTTGGCTGGCAAATGTTCTACTCTATTTTAGCTAATATTTTCAGACTGTTTTGGCTGGCAAATGTTCTACTCTATTTCAGCTAATATTTTCAGACTGTTTTGGCTGGTAAATGTTCTACTCTATTTCAGCTAATATTTTCAGACTGTTTTGGCTGGCAAATGTTCTACTCTATTTCAGCAAATATTTTCAGACTGTTTTGGCTGGCAAATGTTCTACTCTATTTCAGCTAATAATTTCAGACTGTTTTGGCTGGCAAATGTTCTACTCTATTTCAGCTAAAATTTTCAGGCTGTTTTGGCTGGCAAATGTTCTACTCTATTTCAGCTAACATTTTCAGACTGTTTTGGCTGGCAAATGTTCTACTCTATTTCAGCTAATATTTTCAGACTGTTTTGGCTGGCAAATGTTCTACTCTATTTCAGCTAATATTTTCAGACTGTTTTGGCTGGCAAATGTTCTACTCTATTTCAGCTAAAATTTTCAGGCTGTTTTGGCTGGCAAATGTTCTACTCTATTTCAGCTAATATTTTCAGACTGTTTTGGCTGGTAAATGTTCTACTCCATTTCAGCTAAAATTTTCAGGCTGTTTTGGCTGGCAAATGTTCTACTCTATTTCAGCTAATATTTTCAGACTGTTTTGGCTGGCAAATATTCTACTCTATTTCAGCTAATATTTTCAGACTGTTTTGGCTGGTAAATGTTCTACTCTATTTCAGCTAATATTTTCAGACTGTTTTGGCTGGCAAATGTTCTACTCTATT
Organism: Caprella mutica; assembly: GCA_947561585.1. Classification (NCBI taxonomy): domain Eukaryota; kingdom Metazoa; phylum Arthropoda; class Malacostraca; order Amphipoda; family Caprellidae; genus Caprella; species Caprella mutica. The sequence continues at coordinate 553,948 of CANNZV010000088.1, read as the reverse complement.
TCAGTTAATATTTTCAGACTGTTTTGGCTGGCAAATGTTCTACTCTATTTCAGCTAATATTTTCAGACTGTTTTGGCTGGCAAATGTTCTACTCTATTTCAGCTAAAATTTTCAGGCTGTTTTGGCTGGCAAATGTTCTACTCTATTTCAGCTAACATTTTCAGACTGTTTTGGCTGGCAAATGTTCTACTCTATTTCAGCTAATATTTTCAGACTGTTTTGACTGGCAAATGTTCTACTCTATTTCAGCTAATATTTTCAGACTGTTTTGGCTGGCAAATGTTCTACTCTATTTCAGCTAAAATTTTCAGACTGTTTTGGCTGGCAAATGTTCTACTCTATTTCAGCTAATATTTTCAGACTGTTTTGGCTGGCAAATGTTCTACTATATTTCAGCTAAAATTTTCAGACTGTTTTGGCTGGCAAATGTTCTACTCTATTTCAGCTAATATTTTCAGACTGTTTTGGCTGGCAAATGTTCTACTCTATTTCAGCTAAAATTTTCAGACTGTTTTGGCTGGCAAATGTTCTACTCTATTTCAGCTAATATTTTCAGACTGTTTTGGCTGGCAAATGTTCTATTCTATTTCAGCTAATATTTTCAGACTGTTTTGGCTGGTAAATGTTCTACTCTATTTTAGCTAATATTTTCAGACTGTTTTGGCTGGCAAATGTTCTACTCTATTTTAGCTAATATTTTCAGACTGTTTTGGCTGGCAAATGTTCTACTCTATTTTAGCTAATATTTTCAGACTGTTTTGGCTGGCAAATATTCTACTCTATTTCAGCTAATATTTTCAGACTGTTTTGGCTGGCAAATGTTCTACTCTATTTCAGCTAACATTTTCAGACTGTTTTGGCTGGCAAATGTTCTACTCTACTTCAGCTAATATTTTCAGACTGTTTTGGCTGGCAAATGTTCTACTCTATTTTAGCTAATATTTTCAGACTGTTTTGGCTGGCAAATGTTCTACTCTGTTTCAGCTAATATTTTCAGACTGTTTTGGCTGGTAAATGTTCTACTCTATTTCAGCTAAAATTTTCAGGCTGTTTTGGCTGGCAAATGTTCTACTCTATTTCAGCTAATATTTTCAGACTGTTTTGGCTGGCAAATATTCTACTCTATTTCAGCTAATATTTTCAGACTGTTTTGGCTGGCAAATGTTCTACTCTATTTCAGCTAATATTTTCAGACTGTTTTGGCTGGCAAATGTTCTATTCTATTTCAGCTAATATTTTCAGACTGTTTTGGCTGGTAAATGTTCTACTCTATTTAAGCTAATATTTTCAGACTGTTTTGGCTGGCAAATGTTCTACTCTATTTTAGCTAATATTTTCAGACTGTTTTGGCTGGCAAATGTTCTACTCTATTTCAGCTAATATTTTCAGACTGTTTTTGCTGGCAAATGTTCTACTCTATTTCAGCTAATATTTTCAGACTGTTTTGGCTAGCAAATGTTCTACTCTATTTCAGCTAACATTTTCAGACTGTTTTGGCTGGCAAATGTTCTACTCTATTTCAGCTAACATTTTCAGACTGTTTTGGCTGGCAAATGTTCTACTCTATTTCAGCTAATATTTTCAGACTGTTTTGGCTGGCAAATGTTCTACTCTATTTCAGCTAATATTTTCAGACTGTTTTGGCTGGCAAATGTTCTACTCTATTTCAGCTAAAATTTTCAGGCTGTTTTGGCTGGCAAATGTTCTACTCTACTTCAGCTAATATTTTCAGACTGTTTTGGCTGGTAAATGTTCTACTCTATTTCAGCTAAAATTTTCAGGCTGTTTTGGCTGGCAAATGTTCTACTCTATTTCAGCTAATATTTTCAGACTGTTTTGGCTGGCAAATATTCTACTCTATTTCAGCTAATATTTTCAGACTGTTTTGGCTGGTAAATGTTCTACTCTATTTCAGCTAATATTTTCAGACTGTTTTGGCTGGCAAATGTTCTACTCTATTTCAGTTAATATTTTCAGACTGTTTTGGCTGGCAAATGTTCTACACTATTTCAGCTAATATTTTCAGACTGTTTTGGCTGGCAAATGTTCTACTCTATTTCAGCTAAAATTTTCAGACTGTTTTGGCTGGCAAATGTTCTATTCTATTTCAGCTAAAATTTTCAGACTGTTTTGGCTGGCAAATGTTCTATTCTATTTCAGCTAATATTTTCAGACTGTTTTGGCTGGTAAATGTTCTACTCTATTTCAGCTAATATTTTCAGACTGTTTTGGCTGGCAAATGTTCTACTCTATTTCAGCTAAAATTTTCAGACTGTTTTGGCTGGCAAATGTTCTACTCTATTTCAGCTAAAATTTTCAGACTGTTTTGGCTGGCAAATGTTCTACTCTATTTCAGCTAATATTTTCAGACTGTTTTGGCTGGCAAATGTTCTACTCTATTTCAGCTAATATTTTCAGACTGTTTTGGCTGGCAAATGTTTTATTCTATTTCAGCTAATATTTTCAGACTGTTTTGGCTGGTAAATGTTCTACTCTATTTTAGCTAATATTTTCAGACTGTTTTGGCTGGCAAATGTTCTACTCTATTTTAGCTAATATTTTCAGACTGTTTTGGCTGGCAAATGTTCTACTCTATTTCAGCTAATATTTTCAGACTGTTTTGGCTGGTAAAGGTTCTACTCTATTTCAGCTAATATTTTCAGACTGTTTTGGCTGGCAAATGTTCTACTCTATTTCAGCTAATATTTTCAGACTGTTTTTGCTGGCAAATGTTCTACTCTATTTCAGCTAATATTTTCAGACTGTTTTGGCTAGCAAATGTTCTACTCTATTTCAGCTAACATTTTCAGACTGTTTTGGCTGGCAAATGTTCTACTCTATTTCAGCTAACATTTTCAGACTGTTTTGGCTGGCAAATGTTCTACTCTATTTCAGCTAATATTTTCAGACTGTTTTGGCTGGCAAATGTTCTACTCTAGTTCAGCTAATATTTTCAGACTGTTTTGGCTGGCAAATGTTCTACTCTATTTCAGCTAAAATTTTCAGGCTGTTTTGGCTGGCAAATGTTCTACTCTACTTCAGCTAATATTTTCAGACTGTTTTGGCTGGTAAATGTTCTACTCTATTTCAGCTAAAATTTTCAGGCTGTTTTGGCTGGCAAATGTTCTACTCTATTTCAGCTAATATTTTCAGACTGTTTTGGCTGGCAAATATTCTACTCTATTTCAGCTAATATTTTCAGACTGTTTTGGCTGGTAAATGTTCTACTCTATTTCAGCTAATATTTTCAGACTGTTTTGGCTGGCAAATGTTCTACTCTATTTCAGTTAATATTTTCAGACTGTTTTGGCTGGCAAATGTTCTACACTATTTCAGCTAATATTTTCAGACTGTTTTGGCTGGCAAATGTTCTACTCTATTTCAGCTAAAATTTTCAGGCTGTTTTGGCTGGCAAATGTTCTACTCTATTTCAGCTAACATTTTCAGACTGTTTTGGCTGGCAAATGTTCTACTCTATTTCAGCTAATATTTTCAGACTGTTTTGGCTGGCAAATGTTCTACTCTATTTCAGCTAATATTTTCAGACTGTTTTGGCTGGCAAATGTTCTACTCTATTTCAGCTAAAATTTTCAGACTGTTTTGGCTGGCAAATGTTCTACTCTATTTCAGCTAATATTTTCAGACTGTTTTGGCTGGCAAATGTTCTACTATATTTCAGCTAAAATTTTCAGACTGTTTTGGCTGGCAAATGTTCTACTCTATTTCAGCTAAAATTTTCAGACTGTTTTGGCTGGCAAATGTTCTACTCTATTTCAGCTAAAATTTTCAGACTGTTTTGGCTGGCAAATGTTCTACTCTATTTTAGCTAAAATTTTCAGACTGTTTTGGCTGGCAAATGTTCTATTCTATTTCAGCTAATATTTTCAGACTGTTTTGGCTGGTAAATGTTCTACTCTATTTTAGCTAATATTTTCAGACTGTTTTGGCTGGCAAATGTTCTACTCTATTTCAGCTAATATTTTCAGACTGTTTTGGCTGGCAAATGTTATCACTCCGGTACTGGAGCGCACCAAGGTTTCGGTAGAGGGATACACTCAGTGAAAAACTCCTTAGCGGACCAAATATTGTATTTCCATGAACACTGGACAGATTGCCTGGAATTAATAAATGCCTATATAAGTACACATCCAAGCAAAATAAATTCATACATAATTGTGACAATTAAGAAATGGGATCACAATTGGTCCAACTAATTTTATAGTTAATAATTAAACAAGGTAATTAGAACGGCAACAAATATTAATCCTAAATATAAATAGGATTGCTGGAGATATTAAATAGTAAGTAATCTACTTAAGCCTTAGGGTGGCTACTCATTTACCGGAAGAAAGTTTACTGTACTAAAAAAAATATTCGATATCTACTTTGATCACAAGAAGTACGTAGCTAACAAGATGAATCAATTAACTAATTATTATAGAAACAAGTTCAAAAATTTCTTTTTTTTTTTTTTTTTTTTTTTACAAAGATTTTATAAATGACAAATTATTTCAATTTACTAGTCTACCTGAGTGCCCCAACAGTTTTTAATTTTCCCAATACACATTAACATATTTTAAACCTACCTATCTAAATCTTAAATAACACAGTAACTTACTTTTAGATAATTTAGGCACTGCCTCGGAGAGGTATTAGCACAACACGTTTTTATCAGATGGGAATTGCTCTAATACTGAGATATTCAGATTCTAACAAGTAATCTCCTATTCGAACATTATTGGAACAATTGACGACTTGACAAAGAGATGAAAAATTAGCAAAGAGATTAAAAAATTAGCAAATATTTCTTCGGAAATGAAAATTTTAATTAACAATAAAGAAGAAAACTGGAAGATTTTAATAAACAAATATGTAGCTTGTTCCGGCACCCAGGCAGACACCATATGAAATAAATTACGCAAAAAAAAAATGAATATACGAAATAATGAGAAATTCTGTCACACTCCCCACTTCCAGTTTATACAAAAAACTGGACTACCACTAGTCTTCATAACAAGAAATTAACACTAAATCATGAACGGAGCGACACAACTTCTCACTATCTCTAGTTTTCAATGAAACCGACCTAACACATCCATCCCGACTCCTGCAAACCTGCACTACCCTACCTAACTGCCAATCGTTTCTTTTAGCAGTCTTAGATTTTATCAATACTATATCATTAATCTTGAGATCTTCTTTCTTGAATCTCCACTTCTCTCTGCCCTGCAAGGTATGCAAGTAGTGCCTCCTCCATCGTATCCAGAATTGCTCCGCCAGATATTGCACCCTCCTCCATCTCTTTTGGCCATACGATAGTAGATCCACCTCGCTGTATTGCTCCATAGTCGAAGAGGAAGATTCCTTCAAAGTGAGAAGTGAATTGGGTGTCAGTGGACAGGGGTCATCGGGGTGGAAGGACACATTCCACAGGGGGGTATTGTTGACGATACTGACACTCTCTAGGAGAAGGGTGTGGAACTCATCCCTTGACAACGCTTTATTCTGAAGGAGGTGCATAGTAGCTTGGAGAACACGTTTGATGGAGCCAATCTTCCTCTCCCAGGCTCCTCCACAATGACTAGCATTGGGAGGATTGAGCTTCCACTCTATGTCTCTTGAAGCCAGTTCTCTTTGCAAGATATCAGTATTGAGGTCATAAGCTTCCTTCAACTGTCTCTTAGCAGCTATGAAATTAGTCCCATTGTCGCTTCGAATGAGTTTGACTGTTCCCCTCAAAGCCACAAAACGAGAGAGAGCGTTTCTGCATGACGATGTATCCATCGAGGGTAGCAGTTCAACATGAACAGCTCTCGAAACTAGACAGACACATATCATTACCCACACTTTCTTGCTTCCAGATTGCCGGCGAGTAGTTTTCCCATCGTGAACGTAATAGGGTCCGAAACAGTCGAGACCAACATTGGAAAAGGGAGGAATTTCCTCGATACGATCTGGAGGAAGGTCAGCCATCATCTGTGTGGCCGCTTCTGCCCTCAATTTACGGCATGTTGCACAGTTTTTAACAAGGTTTTTGATTATCTTGCTACCCTTGAAGATATGGAACCCGTTCTCACGAATTCGGCCATGAGTTATAATTTCCCCTTGGTGGTAGGTACTCTCATGTAAATAGCGGACAAGCAACTTTGTTATTGCATGATTGTGCGGCAGGAGCACGGGATGTCTGTGATCAGAAGGTATGGTTGCATTTGATAACCTCCCACCCACTCTGAGAACTCCAAATCTGTCAATAAAAGGGGAGAGATTACTTAAGGCATTAGAAAGTGGCAACATGCCATTTTGAGAAAGATATCTAATGGAATCTTCAAAGCATTCCATTTGAGAAATCTTAATTAATCTTACTTTAGCTATTTCAAAATTATGAAAATGCTCTCTAGGAGCTAGACTAGTTCCTCTGAACTGTTTAGCGACATCTAAGGAATTCTTTATGTTTAATATCAACCTAACTACTCTCAACAATTTTATCCATGAATTAACTCTATCAGCTAGAATAGATATTACGCATAGCTCCCCTTTTCTAGTTTGTAGGGCAGAGCAGTCAGCTTTCGTCTCTGGTAGTTCCTGTACGTCATAGCTTAGAACTTCAAGTTCTCCATCTGAAGCAGCTTGACGCAAGAACTTCGGACCTTCCAACCAGTCTGACTTTGCTAATTCTTGAGGAGTTTGCGGCCTCGTGCACAAGTCTGCTGGATTGTCCTTACTTTTAACGTATCTCCACTGCTGTCTGGAAGATACGGCAAGAATCATTCTCACCCTACGCGTTACGTACTGGAGAAACTGTCTCTTTGTATTCATGAGGTATCCAAGGATAATCTTGCTATCCGAATAAAATTGGACTATATTTACATCCATACAAAGTTCTTTTAGAATGTTTTCTGCTGCTAGCGCTGCTTCGACTGCAGCGCAGAGTTCCAATCGTGGCATAGTGCTTGCAGCTCGTGGCGACACTTTTGAATTACCACATACAAAGGAAACATGAACTTCTCCATGTTTGTTAGTGGACTTTAGGTACATAACATATCCTATCGCTTCTTCTGAGGCGTCACAAAATACGTGTAGTTCAAGGTTAGCATTAACGAAGGTTGAGTTAGGAAAGAAGCAACGCTTAATCTCCAGTTGTGATAGTAACGATAGTTTCTCTTTCCAGGATTCCCACATCGTCCTATATTTATCCGGAAGAGGGTCGTCCCAACCGTAGCTATCGAGTTCAGAATTCATTTTAGATTTCGGGGGCATCATAGTTCTTTGCAGAAGACGACTGTACAGGACTACTGGCATGACGAAACCAAACGGGTCGAATACTGAATTTGTAACGGAAATTATTCCCCGCTTAGTAAATTCTCTTGACGGTACGTTGACATCTATTATGAAGCAGTCCTTTTCGGCATTCCACATGACTCCTAAAGTCCTATGTGATTGAAGTTCTTCATGTTTGAAATCAATGTTACCGTGGGCCCGTTCACTCTCAGGAAATGATAGCAAGACCTTTGGAGAACTTGAGTGGATCTTGTGCAGTCTGACATTATATTTTGAGAGGACCTTTATAGATTCATTGAGAGTTAGTACAGCCTCTTCGGGGGTGTTTGCAGAAGCTAGGCCATCGTCGACATAGAATGCCTTACTAATGTACTCTTTTGCAGGAGATTCGTCAGGTAATTCCCTTGCAGTATACCTAAGACAGAAGTTGGCTACTGCTGGACTAGATGAACAACCGAAGATATGAGAATTATTCCTATATTGGACTAATTCACCATCCGGTGAATTGTTGTCGAACCAATAGAACCTCAAGTAGTCTCTATGTTCCTTAGGGATTCCAAAATTGCTGAACATATTCTGGATGTCTGCGACGAAAGCAATCAGACTCCTTCTAAATCGCAGAAGGACTCCTCTCAGTTGATTGTTACAATCTGGACCCTTCAACAGTACTTTATTGATACTCCTCCCATCGTATTCTGCTGACGCATCAAAAACAAGTCTCACTTTTGATTTCTTGGGGTGACTCACTGGGAAAATTGGTAACCACCAAGCAGAATTTTCCTCAGTTTGCAGCTCATCATTTGGAATCTTCTCAATGTAGCCTGCTGACAAGTTCTTCTGCATCGATTCGATACATTGTTGTAACTTATTGTCGTCGTTTTTTAGACGCTGCAATGTGTTCTTGGTTCTTCTGAATACGGCCTCGCAATTAGATGGAAGTAGAAAGTTTTCTTTAAATGGCAAAGGGACTTGGATGTTGCCGTTTACATCAGTTGTGATACTCTTATCTACTAGATACATGAATTGTTGTTCTTCTTCTGACAGAGCACAAATATTGTCATCCGCAAACTCCTGAAAAACGTTCTTCTTAATCAATGTTTCTTCTAATTCAGGTTTTCGAAATGCTGGTTCTAACTTGAAGTGGTCGTGGTCGGTAATTGTAGTCTTGAAAGCTTTAACATTTCTGTTTCTGAAATCAGCTTTGCAGGTTTCACCAACTGCAGCCCAACCTAAAGGGGTTCTATGGATGAAGGGCGCTTCACTTCCATAGCAAGTAGTCTTGAGGGCCTCTCCGCAATCTCTACCAATCAACACCAGTTGCTGTGCAGTTCTATCCAACTCCAAGAAGTTTGGAGCGAATTTCATCTTATTCCCCAGCTTTCTCACGTCACCTGGAGTTGCTACTTCGTCGATGTTATCGGGAATACAGGAGTTCGTGTAGGCAGGGGGAAGTTCCAAAATCTTAGTTTCTGAGATGCCTCTGGCTCTCAGTCCCGTCACTAACATACCAACTGTTGCTATCTTCGTTCCAGATGTAGTAGAAAGGGAATACTCCACAGTTGGGTAGCAATCACCAAAGAACTTTGCAACAGAAGGATCCACCATTGTACAGTTACTGTGCTCATTTACCGCTGCGTAACACCGGAGATATCGATTTGGATATTTAACAGAAGACAGCTCTATGAGAAAAGTTTTGGAACAACTCTTCGTATAATCTTTACCGCATAAACTGGTACAAAACGACCTTTGCTCTCGTTCTCCTTTTTTATCGGCATTATGCTTTGGTTCTCTGTGCATTATAGTACAATGCCTCCCTTTGCATATTTCACAACACACTATGGTCTTACAGTCCGCCATTAGATGATTTTGCAAACAAAGGAAGCACAATCTATTAGCCATGATTATTTTCTTCCGGTCATGGTACTTCAATTTAATAAATTGTTTGCAGTCTGCTGTATCGTGATTAGAGGTTTCATGTAGGAAGCAAAACTTTTTCGTTGATTCTACGGTAGATTCTTTAGTGGAATAGACTCTAGCGTATCTTGAAGTGGTTCCTCTAGATGTTAGCTTATTCGCGAGATTTATATTCTTGTAGTTCGTATTAGATATCTCACGCAGTTGATGGTTGAGGAAATCTACTAAAGACGACAGGGGTGGATGCAATCCACCATGAGAATCCTCGTACCTCTGCCCAAAAACTCTCCAGCGGTCTTGTATGAAATGGGGTAACTTCTCCCTTACTAGTTCGGCGCCATTAGAGATGTTCAAGAACTGAAGTTCCGCAGTATCCTGCATGTTGAACAAAAGCAACCTGCACAAGCTGATTAATTCTCTTAGAGAATTTTCAAGGTTTGGATTTTGCACAGGTGGAAGAGTTTTTAGTTTAGCTAATAAGTCTTTCGCTATTAGTGGGCTTGAGCCATATCGCTCTCTAAGTATCGAAAATATATCGTTAGCTTTGTTTCGGTCGATACATCCGCAGGAAGACATGAAATCTTTAATTAAAGTTTTAACTTCCCCTGTACTGTTGGATTCTAAGACCTGTAGGTATTCACCTGGAGAAAGGGACAAGGACTGCACTCTGCCATTTATTTGCTGGATCCAGGACCAGAACTTATACGTTGTGCCGTCGAATTCTTCTATGGAGTTTTTTATCAGGTCTTTTGTCAGAATCTGCTTCGCCAAAGTCTCTTGTAAACTAGCATTATTTACTACTTCGTTCCGCTGCATTCGAGGAAAAGGAAGGTTTCTGTAGTAATATGGATTCTCATGCTGGAAGTCATCACGCTCACCTGAACCCATAGAACCTAAGTACTGAGAACCGGAGCCCTGTGGACGGAAATATCTCCCCACTGTGACTTGGGACACAGGCCCGGGAATGGGTTGAGCAATGGGAATGGGTTGAGCAATGGGAATGGGTTGAGCAATGGGAATGGGTTGAGCAATGGGAATGGGTTGAGCAATGGGAATGGGTTGAGCAATGGGAATGGGTTGAGCAATGGGAATGGGTTGAGCAATGGGAATGGGTTGAGCAATGGGAATGGGTTGAGCAATGGGAATGGGTTGAGCAATGGGAATGGGTTGAGCAATGGGAATGGGTTGAGCAATGGGTTGCTGTGTTTCTATATACAATTTAACCATTTCTTGTTTAGCCTCTTCTATCTCTTTAAATTCTTCGTAATTACTCTCTGAGGTAGACTGTACACCTTCTGGGTTCTGGATTACCGAATCTCTGACACTAATTCTGGATCTGACACTCCATACACTACCAATTTCAGAGAGCAACTCTACGTTAGCTTTCTTCAAAAGCTCCTGAATTAAATTAAAAATTTCATTCAACTCTATGTCTACTTGGTGTCTCAGTGCAATCATATCGGCAGCTTCTTTTATGGCTGAAATGGACCTCAATCTATCAGTATACGCTTTGTTCAAAAGTCTATACTGTATGAATGAACTCTTAAGTAACATTCCATGTTCTCTTAAATTTCCGCTATCTGGAAAATTAGCAACATTTACTGCTAAGAGGTTGCGTAATTTAGCTTCGTGCTCTTGAAGCTCATTTTTTAGATTTATGGTAGACTTAGCCCTTAGTCTTTTATTAGGGTCTAAGTTCCAGCCTTCTGCCATCTTATAACTAGTGCGGTAATGTGCTAATACTACTCTCCTACCTTATTTTGAAGCGAAGTCCAAACTAAAAGCAATATCACTCCGGTACTGGAGCGCACCAAGGTTTCGGTAGAGGGATACACTCAGTGAAAAACTCCTTAGCGGACCAAATATTGTATTTCCATGAACACTGGACAGATTGCCTGGAATTAATAAATGCCTATATAAGTACACATCCAAGCAAAATAAATTCATACATAATTGTGACAATTAAGAAATGGGATCACAATTGGTCCAACTAATTTTATAGTTAATAATTAAACAAGGTAATTAGAACGGCAACAAATATTAATCCTAAATATAAATAGGATTGCTGGAGATATTAAATAGTAAGTAATCTACTTAAGCCTTAGGGTGGCTACTCATTTACCGGAAGAAAGTTTACTGTACTAAAAAAAATATTCGATATCTACTTTGATCACAAGAAGTACGTAGCTAACAAGATGAATCAATTAACTAATTATTATAGAAACAAGTTCAAAAATTTCTTTTTTTTTTTTTTTTTTTTTTTTACAAAGATTTTATAAATGACAAATTATTTCAATTTACTAGTCTACCTGAGTGCCCCAACAGTTTTTAATTTTCCCAATACACATTAACATATTTTAAACCTACCTATCTAAATCTTAAATAACACAGTAACTTACTTTTAGATAATTTAGGCACTGCCTCGGAGAGGTATTAGCACAACACGTTTTTATCAGATGGGAATTGCTCTAATACTGAGATATTCAGATTCTAACAAGTAATCTCCTATTCGAACATTATTGGAACAATTGACGACTTGACAAAGAGATGAAAAATTAGCAAAGAGATTAAAAAATTAGCAAATATTTCTTCGGAAATGAAAATTTTAATTAACAATAAAGAAGAAAACTGGAAGATTTTAATAAACGAATATGTAGCTTGTTCCGGCACCCAGGCAGACACCATATGAAATAAATTACGCAAAAAAAAAATGAATATACGAAATAATGAGAAATTCTGTCACAAATGTTCTACTCTATTTCAGCTAAAATTTTCAGACTGTTTTGGCTGGCAAATGTTCTACTCTATTTCAGCTAATATTTTCAGACTGTTTTGGCTGGCAAATGTTCTACTCTATTTCAGCTAAAATTTTCAGACTGTTTTGGCTGGCAAATGTTCTACTCTATTTCAGCTAATATTTTCAGACTGTTTTGGCTGGCAAATGTTCTATTCTATTTCAGCTAATATTTTCAGACTGTTTTGGCTGGTAAATGTTCTACTCTATTTTAGCTAATATTTTCAGACTGTTTTGGCTGGCAAATGTTCTACTCTATTTTAGCTAATATTTTCAGACTGTTTTGGCTGGCAAATGTTCTACTCTATTTTAGCTAATATTTTCAGACTGTTTTGGCTGGCAAATGTTCTACTCTATTTCAGCTAATATTTTCAGACTGTTTTGGCTGGCAAATGTTCTACTCTATTTCAGCTAACATTTTCAGACTGTTTTGGCTGGCAAATGTTCTACTCTACTTCAGCTAATATTTTCAGACTGTTTTGGCTGGCAAATGTTCTACTCTATTTTAGCTAATATTTTCAGACTGTTTTGGCTGGCAAATGTTCTACTCTATTTTAGCTAATATTTTCAGACTGTTTTGGCTGGCAAATGTTCTACTCTATTTCAGCTAATATTTTCAGACTGTTTTGGCTAGCAAATGTTCTACTCTATTTTAGGTAATATTTTCAGACTGTTTTGGCTGGCAAATGTTCTACTCTATTTCAGCTAATATTTTCAGACTGTTTTGGCTGGCAAATGTTCTACTCTATTTCAGCTAATATTTTCAGACTGTTTTGGCTGGCAAATGTTCTACTCTATTTCAGCTAATATTTTCAGACTGTTTTGGCTGGCAAATGTTCTATTCTATTTCAGCTAATATTTTCAGACTGTTTTGGCTGGCAAATGTTCTACTCTATTTCAGCTAATATTTTCAGACTGTTTTGGCTGGCAAATGTTCTACTCTATTTCAGCTAAAATTTTCAGACTGTTTTGGCTGGCAAATGTTCTACTCTATTTCAGCTAATATTTTCAGACTGTTTTGGCTGGCAAATGTTCTACTCTATTTCAGCTAAAATTTTCAGACTGTTTTGGCTGGCAAATGTTCTACTCTATTTCAGCTAATATTTTCAGACTGTTTTGGCTGGCAAATGTTCTACTCTATTTCAGCTAAAATTTTCAGACTGTTTTGGCTGGCAAATGTTCTACTCTATTTTAGCTAAAATTTTCAGACTGTTTTGGCTGGCAAATGTTCTATTCTATTTCAGCTAATATTTTCAGACTGTTTTGGCTGGTAAATGTTCTACTCTATTTTAGCTAATATTTTCAGACTGTTTTGGCTGGCAAATGTTCTACTCTATTTCAGCTGATATTTTCAGAATGTTTTGGCTGGCAAATGTTCTACTCTATTTCAGCTAAAATTTTCAGACTGTTTTGGCTGGCAAATGTTCTACTCTATTTCAGCTAATATTTTCAGACTGTTTTGGCTGGCAAATGTTCTACTCTATTTCAGCTAAAATTTTCAGACTGTTTTGGCTGGCAAATGTTCTACTCTATTTCAGCTAATATTTTCAGACTGTTTTGGCTGGCAAATGTTCTATTCTATTTCAGCTAATATTTTAAGACTGTTTTGACTGGTAAATGTTCTACTCTATTTTAGCTAATATTTTCAGACTGTTTTGGCTGGCAAATGTTCTACTCTATTTTAGCTAATATTTTCAGACTGTTTTGGCTGGCAAATGTTCTACTCTATTTTAGCTAATATTTTCAGACTGTTTTGGCTGGCAAATGTTCTACTCTATTTCAGCTAATATTTTCAGACTGTTTTGGCTGGCAAATGTTCTACTCTATTTCAGCTAACATTTTCAGACTGTTTTGGCTGGCAAATGTTCTACTCTACTTCAGCTAATATTTTCAGACTGTTTTGGCTGGCAAATGTTCTACTCTATTTTAGCTAATATTTTCAGACTGTTTTGGCTGGCAAATGTTCTACTCTATTTTAGCTAATATTTTCAGACTGTTTTGGCTGGCAAATGTTCTACTCTATTTCAGCTAATATTTTCAGACTGTTTTGGCTGGCAAATGTTCTACTCTATTTTAGGTAATATTTTCAGACTGTTTTGGCTGGCAAATGTTCTACTCTATTTCAGCTAATATTTTCAGACTGTTTTGGCTGGCAAATGTTCTACTCTATTTTAGGTAATATTTTCAGACTGTTTTGGCTGGCAAATGTTCTACTCTATTTCAGCTAATATTTTCAGACTGTTTTGGCTGGCAAATGTTCTACTCTATTTCAGCTAATATTTTCAGACTGTTTTGGCTGGCAAATGTTCTACTCTATTCCAGCTAATATTTTCAGCCTGTTTTGGCTGGCAAATGTTCTACTCTATTTTAGCTAATATTTTCAGACTGTTTTGGCTGGCAAATGTTCTACTCTATTTCAGCTAATATTTTCAGACTGTTTTGGCTGGCAAATGTTCTACTCTATTTCAGCTAAAATTTTCAGACTGTTTTGGCTGGCAAATGTTCTACTCTATTTTAGCTAAAATTTTCAGACTGTTTTGGCTGGCAAATGTTCTATTCTATTTCAGCTAATATTTTCAGACTGTTTTGGCTGGTAAATGTTCTACTCTATTTTAGCTAATATTTTCAGACTGTTTTGGCTGGCAAATGTTCTACTCTATTTCAGCTAATATTTTCAGACTGTTTTGGCTGGCAAATGTTCTACTCTATTTCAGCTAAAATTTTCAGACTGTTTTGGCTGGCAAATGTTCTACTCTATTTCAGCTAATATTTTCAGACTGTTTTGGCTGGCAAATGTTCTACTCTATTTCAGCTAAAATTTTCAGACTGTTTTGGCTGGCAAATGTTCTACTCTATTTCAGCTAATATTTTCAGACTGTTTTGGCTGGCAAATGTTCTATTCTATTTCAGCTAATATTTTCAGACTGTTTTGGCTGGTAAATGTTCTACTCTATTTTAGCTAATATTTTCAGACTGTTTTGGCTGGCAAATGTTCTACTCTATTTTAGCTAATATTTTCAGACTGTTTTGGCTGGCAAATGTTCTACTCTATTTTAGCTAATATTTTCAGACTGTTTTGGCTGGCAAATGTTCTACTCTATTTCAGCTAATATTTTCAGACTGTTTTGGCTGGCAAATGTTCTACTCTATTTCAGCTAACATTTTCAGACTGTTTTGGCTGGCAAATGTTCTACTCTACTTCAGCTAATATTTTCAGACTGTTTTGGCTGGCAAATGTTCTACTCTATTTTAGCTAATATTTTCAGACTGTTTTGGCTGGCAAATGTTCTACTCTATTTCAGCTAATATTTTCAGACTGTTTTGGCTGGCAAATGTTCTACTCTATTTTAGGTAATATTTTCAGACTGTTTTGGCTGGCAAATGTTCTACTCTATTTCAGCTAAAATTTTCAGACTGTTTTGGCTGGCAAATGTTCTACTCTATTTTAGCTAAAATTTTCAGACTGTTTTGGCTAGCAAATGTTCTATTCTATTTCAGCTAATATTTTCAGACTGTTTTGGCTAGTAAATGTTCTACTCTATTTTAGCTAATATTTTCAGACTGTTTTGGCTGGCAAATGTTCTACTCTATTTCAGCTGATATTTTCAGACTGTTTTGGCTGGCAAATGTTCTACTCTATTTCAGCTAAAATTTTCAGACTGTTTTGGCTGGCAAATGTTCTACTCTATTTCAGCTAATATTTTCAGACTGTTTTGGCTGGCAAATGTTCTACTCTATTTCAGCTAAAATTTTCAGACTGTTTTGGCTGGCAAATGTTCTACTCTATTCCAGCTAATATTTTCAGACTGTTTTGGCTGGCAAATGTTCCATTCTATTTCAGCTAATATTTTCAGACTGTTTTGACTGGTAAATGTTCTACTCTATTTTAGCTAATATTTTCAGACTGTTTTGGCTGGCAAATGTTCTACTCTATTTTAGCTAATATTTTCAGACTGTTTTGGCTGGCAAATGTTCTACTCTATTTTAGCTAATATTTTCAGACTGTTTTGGCTGGCAAATGTTCTACTCTATTTCAGCTAATATTTTCAGACTGTTTTGGCTGGCAAATGTCCTACTCTATTTTAGCTAATATTTTCAGACTGTTTTGGCTGGCAAATGTTCTACTCTATTTTAGCTAATATTTTCAGACTGTTTTGGCTGGCAAATGTTCTACTCTATTTCAGCTAATATTTTCAGACTGTTTTGGCTGGCAAATGTTCTACTCTATTTCAGCTAACATTTTCAGACTGTTTTGGCTGGCAAATGTTCTACTCTACTTCAGCTAATATTTTCAGACTGTTTTGGCTGGCAAATGTTCTACTCTATTTTAGCTAATATTTTCAGACTGTTTTGGCTGGCAAATGTTCTACTCTATTTTAGCTAATATTTTCAGTCTGTTTTGGCTGGCAAATGTTCTACTCTATTTCAGCTAATATTTTCAGACTGTTTTGGCTGGCAAATGTTCTACTCTATTTTAGGTAATATTTTCAGACTGTTTTGGCTGGCAAATGTTCTACTCTATTTCAGCTAATATTTTCAGACTGTTTTGGCTGGCAAATGTTCTACTCTATTTTAGGTAATATTTTCAGACTGTTTTGGCTGGCGAATGTTCTACTCTATTTCAGCTAATATTTTCAGACTGTTTTGGCTGGCAAATGTTCTACTCTATTTCAGCTAATATTTTCAGACTGTTTTGGCTGGCAAATGTTCTACTCTATTCCAGCTAATATTTTCAGCCTGTTTTGGCTGGCAAATGTTCTACTCTATTTTAGCTAATATTTTCAGACTGTTTTGGCTGGCAAATGTTCTACTCTATTTCAGCTAATATTTTCAGACTGTTTTGGCTGGCAAATGTTCTACTCTATTTCAGCTAAAATTTTCAGACTGTTTTGGCTGGCAAATGTTCTACTCTATTTTAGCTAAAATTTTCAGACTGTTTTGGCTGGCAAATGTTCTATTCTATTTCAGCTAATATTTTCAGACTGTTTTGGCTGGTAAATGTTCTACTCTATTTTAGCTAATATTTTCAGACTGTTTTGGCTGGCAAATGTTCTACTCTATTTCAGCTAATATTTTCAGACTGTTTTGGCTGGCAAATGTTCTACTCTATTTCAGCTAAAATTTTCAGACTGTTTTGGCTGGCAAATGTTCTACTCTATTTCAGCTAATATTTTCAGACTGTTTTGGCTGGCAAATGTTCTACTCTATTTCAGCTAAAATTTTCAGACTGTTTTGGCTGGCAAATGTTCTACTCTATTTCAGCTAATATTTTCAGACTGTTTTGGCTGGCAAATGTTCTATTCTATTTCAGCTAATATTTTCAGACTGTTTTGGCTGGTAAATGTTCTACTCTATTTTAGCTAATATTTTCAGACTGTTTTGGCTGGCAAATGTTCTACTCTATTTTAGCTAATATTTTCAGACTGTTTTGGCTGGCAAATGTTCTACTCTATTTTAGCTAATATTTTCAGACTGTTTTGGCTGGCAAATGTTCTACTCTATTTCAGCTAATATTTTCAGACTGTTTTGGCTGGCAAATGTTCTACTCTATTTCAGCTAACATTTTCAGACTGTTTTGGCTGGCAAATGTTCTACTCTACTTCAGCTAATATTTTCAGACTGTTTTGGCTGGCAAATGTTCTACTCTATTTTAGCTAATATTTTCAGACTGTTTTGGCTGGCAAATGTTCTACTCTATTTCAGCTAATATTTTCAGACTGTTTTGGCTGGCAAATGTTCTACTCTATTTTAGGTAATATTTTCAGACTGTTTTGGCTGGCAAATGTTCTACTCTATTTTAGCTAATATTTTCAGACTGTTTTGGCTGGCAAATGTTCTACTCTATTTCAGCTAATATTTTCAGACTGTTTTGGCTGGCAAATGTTCTACTCTATTTCAGCTAACATTTTCAGACTGTTTTGGCTGGCAAATGTTCTACTCTACTTCAGCTAATATTTTCAGACTGTTTTGGCTGGCAAATGTTCTACTCTATTTTAGCTAATATTTTCAGACTGTTTTGGCTGGCAAATGTTCTACTCTATTCCAGCTAATATTTTCAGACTGTTTTGGCTGGCAAATGTTCTACTCTATTTTAGGTAATATTTTCAGACTGTTTTGGCTGGCAAATGTTCTACTCTATTTCAGCTAAAATTTTCAGACTGTTTTGGCTGGCAAATGTTCTACTCTATTTTAGCTAAAATTTTCAGACTGTTTTGGCTAGCAAATGTTCTATTCTATTTCAGCTAATATTTTCAGACTGTTTTGGCTGGTAAATGTTCTACTCTATTTTAGCTAATATTTTCAGACTGTTTTGGCTGGCAAATGTTCTACTCTATTTCAGCTGATATTTTCAGACTGTTTTGGCTGGCAAATGTTCTACTCTATTTCAGCTAAAATTTTCAGACTGTTTTGGCTGGCAAATGTTCTACTCTATTTCTGCTAATATTTTCAGACTGTTTTGGCTGGCAAATGTTCTACTCTATTTCAGCTAAAATTTTCAGACTGTTTTGGCTGGCAAATGTTCTACTCTATTCCAGCTAATATTTTCAGACTGTTTTGGCTGGCAAATGTTCCATTCTATTTCAGCTAATATTTTCAGACTGTTTTGACTGGTAAATGTTCTACTCTATTTTAGCTAATATTTTCAGACTGTTTTGGCTGGCAAATGTTCTACTCTATTTTAGCTAATATTTTCAGACTGTTTTGGCTGGCAAATGTTCTACTCTATTTTAGCTAATATTTTCAGACTGTTTTGGCTGGCAAATGTTCTACTCTATTTCAGCTAATATTTTCAGACTGTTTTGGCTGGCAAATGTTCTACTCTATTTCAGCTAACATTTTCAGACTGTTTTGGCTGGCAAATGTTCTACTCTACTTCAGCTAATATTTTCAGACTGTTTTGGCTGGCAAATGTTCTACTCTATTTTAGCTAATATTTTCAGACTGTTTTGGCTGGCAAATGTTCTATTCTATTTTAGCTAATATTTTCAGACTGTTTTGGCTGGCAAATGTTCTACTCTATTTCAGCTAATATTTTCAGACTGTTTTGGCTGGCAAATGTTCTACTCTATTTTAGGTAATATTTTCAGACTGTTTTGGCTGGCAAATGTTCTACTCTATTTCAGCTAATATTTTCAGACTGTTTTGGCTGGCAAATGTTCTACTCTATTTTAGCTAATATTTTCAGACTGTTTTGGCTGGCAAATGTTCTACTCTATTTCAGCTAATATTTTCAGACTGTTTTGGCTGGCAAATGTTCTACTCTATTTCAGCTAATATTTTCAGACTGTTTTGGCTGGCAAATGTTCTACTCTATTCCAGCTAATATTTTCAGCCTGTTTTGGCTGGCAAATGTTCTACTCTATTTTAGCTAATATTTTCAGACTGTTTTGGCTGGCAAATGTTCTACTCTATTTCAGCTAATATTTTCAGACTGTTTTGGCTGGCAAATGTTCTACTCTATTTCAGCTAATATTTTCAGACTGTTTTGGCTGGCAAATGTTCTACTCTATTTCAGCTAATATTTTCAGACTGTTTTGGCTGGCAAATGTTCTACTCTATTTCAGTTTAAATTTTCAGACTTTTTTGGCTGGCAAATGTTCTACTCTATTTTAGCTAATATTTTCAGACTGTTTTGGCTGGCAAATGTTCTACTCTATTTCAGCTAATATTTTCAGACTGTTTTGGCTGGCAAATGTTCTTCTTTAGCGCAATTCGAGTGATAGAAAACAAGAAGCAAAATATTATCAAAGAGCTTCAGAGTGAAGAGTTTTGCAGTGAATAAAAGATATGTTAGCACAGAACTAAGATTGCGCTGAAAGCTTTCACTGGAATAATAAAGGATGCGCTTTTTCAAACGCACTGAGAACTAAAACGAATAAATCAATGCATTTGCTTTTTTAGAAGGTGTGTGAAAGAGTGCAATATGTTGTCAGTGTGGCATATGAACTTGAACTAATTCTAAATGTATTGGAGGAGTAAGGTAAAGATGAAATTGACATATATTTTTAATAGAAAATTAGTTTACAGAATACAGGGAAAGCAAGAAATATATCCCGAACCCTCTCTAAATTGAAGAGTATATAATTTATTTTCTGTTAGTATTTTTTTTTTTGAAAGCATAATCTATAATTTTGAAGAAAAGGTTCAGTTTTCAAAGGAAAACTCGAAAACTGCATCCATTTTTCGTAATAAGATTCGATATTGCAATATTTGTTTTCATACATGAGAAATATTTCGAAACATGAAGCTGGAAAGTATAGGTCAGAAATCAGGCTTCTATTTTAAACAGATCAATTTTTCATTTCTTACATTAAAAATTACATTATTAATATAATAAACAATTCATGCATCAATAAAATTACCAATGCTAAAAGATTGTGTAGATAAATTGATTCAAGAAAATTCAGTCCGTACCCTGTACCCAGAAAGCAAGTTATGGTGGGGTAATAGAAAATTTTAATGGGAAACCACTTAATCTTCTATAGCCCACCATAACTTTCTCTCTGGATATATACCAATACATTGAATTACAATAAAAAATCATATAAAAGTTATTCACATTCTTTCCATGTATGACAAATTGTTCTCATTGCAATGTGGCGATATTTGGAGATGTATTGTACGCAGAGGACTATTTTATTGCTGACCAATTTTCTGGGTGTTTTCTGTGATTTATGTTGTCGATAAATTTGAATGGTTTTACAATCTACAACTTACAAATCGAAAGAGAAAAAGATGCAATTTATTATAGAATTCAGAAGGTAGGAATTCAAAAGTTCGAAAGTCACTTTTAGGTGAAAAGTGTTATATCATTGTTATTGAATAGTACTAACCTAATATTTAATTTCTAGATTCGTATAACTACTTACTACTACTATAACTACTTACTTAATTATAATATCAAATAAATTGTTCTATTTTCAAAATATGTTTAAATTTGGAGAATGTATACATTAGTTTCAAAACTTAAAAACAGGTGGAGTTAAAATCTTAATTACAAACGAATTTATCAAATATTATAATAAAATGAAAAATAATGGTATTTATGGAATCGAAATCTCGTATTTTGGATACTGAATGTCACATAACAGCAAGAATCTGAATATTTTTCCATTCTTATCGACGACTGAAATTTCTAAATTGAAAACATGGGAAATTAGAACTCTTCTCGAAAAATATCGATGCTGCCTAACAATTTTGGTAGAAAGAAAAATGACTGCAATGAAGAATAAACGCGTTAATAAATTCTGCAGAGGGAGATGGACCTTCAACTCGGCCAACTGAGCTACAAACTAGAGAGAGATTTCGCACAAAGAAATGAACAACTGAGTGCTGATTATAACAAGAGGCTTATAGAGTTCAGTGACAACATTACTAGGAAGTTGTCAGAAAATCTGAAGTAAATACACCGTCAGTCTTACCTCCAAACAAGGAGTGGGTCATCTCAGATCTGCTGTCCACCCTTTGACGACATAGTTAACAATTACCAAGAGAACGCCTCTCGTTCAGTCTACCCAGGAAGTAGAAACTATCGCTCCGTACCTCCGATTAGAACAAGAGTGGTCAACCGCAGTCTGGCTAATGACCTCACGGTTCTCCACGATTGGGATGACACTGAACCCACTAGTTTCCTGGGGAGGTGTGGTCCACTGCGTGAACAGAGACGGTCCAGTGAACCCAGGGAAGATTATCCTTTTCTCACGCCTAGAAATTGAAGAGGTGACGGGGAGAAATAGGGTCACATGACTGAAAATTGTACTGTAGCTAATTCCGACCAGCAGCCACCAGAAAATGACGGAATAAGATCATTGATATAAAATTTGGTTACATCTTCGGTGTAAAATTACCCTATTTGGATTATCATTTGTTGAAGAACCCAGAGAAGCTAGCACCCTTTTCTAAAACCTAGAAATGGTGAGGTGATATGGTAATATAACAGAAAAATGTACTGTGGATAATTCCGACCAACAGCCACCATAGCCTGCATGATGGAAGAAAATCATTGATATGAAATTGGAAATATGCATTTTTATTATGAAGCAGAGTAGCTTCCATAACCATTTGTTCAAAATATAATATTACAATGAAAGTTTTCAATATGTATATTTTCCACACTGTCGTTATGTTACAATCTTAAAGAAATATCATTCAAATACTAAATTTATTAGAAATCTACAAATCATGAATATTATATTATTCTAGAATATAAAACCGTTAAATGTGAGTAATTCTTACTGGTAATTGTTGTGTTTTGTTAAGATTAGATGATATCTAATTTTTGATCACATTACATTCACATTCATGTAAAGATGTTCAAACCTCTATAATTATGAGAAAATATTTTTTTTTATAATAATTCACTAAAATCCAAAAGAAATTCATCAAATTTCTTTCATTCACGATATATTTTGTTAGAATTAGTTTTTAAACTTCGAATGATTCGAAAAATCGATAATAATATACTCTTCTCTTTGATTAATAATTTTAAATTAATTTAGGTAGGGCCATAGTTAGGAGATTAATAGAATTCTACTCATAATATTCAATTGCCTCGTTTAAATTATCTCAATATATATTTCTTGATTCCCAATTTAAATTACTTATTCCAAGTTTTTATATCAAAACAGTAATAAATATATATTAGTATAGTTTTTGAATTCATAAGAATTTCTATTTAATTTATTTTTCTCTATATTTTAATGATATGTTATTTTTTCATATAAATTGAATATTTAGAGATAATATCAATTTAATTCAAATTATGGTTAAAATTATAGGTTCAGTTTAAATTTCAGGTCACAATGATCCTAATTTATAATACTCGTGTTAATTAATCATATCTGATTAAACCATTATTAGTTCATTTTGAGACTGAAAAATATCCACCGTTTCAACGAGCTCGAAATGATCTCCGATTTTTACCCAAAGTTTCTTAATTGTTGAAAGTTTTCTTTGTGTCGGTGGAAGTTTTCTAATAAAGGATCCTAAAATGAGGAGAGTCTGATATAGAATAGAGCTTTCGGATAGTTATTTTATTTGACCGCGCATACTTTATATAAAGCTCGGAACTCTTTGTTGTCCCCGTCATTGTGAACTTTGGACAGCTACCTATATAGAATAACATCTTAGACTAATATTGTCCAAACTTAAACAATTTTCGGGGGCTTTGATATGAAATGTGTTGTTATGAACAAGAAAAGCTTTTTATATATAAACTTAGGATTGAAAAAAGGGAATTTATAGTGAGAGAACGATCAGTGATTTTAATTTTCATCTTTCATTGATTTATGTGATAGAAATGAATAAAATTTGAATTGTTCATAATTCTTTTTATTTATTGAAATGCTTAGAGAACTCGATTGGTACAAAATATTATATTAGAAATACTTTGTATAGAGAGCAGCATCGTGAAACTGGGACAATCATTGAATTCAATACAGGTAAAGCTCTTACAGCGGACGATCTATGAACGGACCATCCCTACAATATACAAAAATGGTCCGTTCTACGGAACTGCATCTAGCTACAACGAACTATTTAAATTATATGGTTTAAACAATATTTTATCCGTTTATCAAGTATCTAGTCAAACATTTATTATATTCAGAGGTATTATAATTTACAAAATTACAATCAAAACTTCAATGTATTGTTTTCATATTTTAAGTATTTTGATCTAGTTACCCTTTCCCTATAAATTTTCTTTGATTAGAAAAGTTCTACAGAAAAAGAAAAGAGGTGTACTATTTAATGGAACAGTTACAGTAATACCTACCTTTAATATTTTGTACATTTATATAATTAGGTTATATAAATATTATAAAATTTTCATTTAATAATAATCTGAGATTGTTTACCTTCATTAAATTTCTTCGAAATGCTGTTAAAGAAAACTTAGAGCAAGTAAAGATAATGGACCAGAAACGGACCAAGTCAAGTAAACGGACCAGAAATGAAGCTGGTAAAATTAACGGTAAACGGTAAATTCAACGCAATAAATTCATCGCAATAAATTCATCGCATGGTAAATTTATCGCATGGTACATTATAAAATTAAATTGATAAACTTAAATGAACTCTGCATTTGCAAATAATTGCGCCGACCTTACTTTATTTTTCGCTGGATTAGTGTAAATATTTAATATGAGGGTAATTACATTAATTTATTATGTTTTTTCTTTCTCAAATTACGTATTTGGGTAGCTACTCATAATTTGAACAACAACATAACTGTAAATGCTACAGTTCTTTGATAATATGATCAGCAAAGCATAATTGCCTCAGTAAATGTGAACCAGGTTTTCTAATTATTTAAGAGGTATTGCTTACAATTTAAGTTTTAAAAATAATTTAGATATATTTTTTGTTCAGTTGTAACGATAGAATTTAGTTTTTATAAATAACGGTTTGCTTTTAGCTAGCAACATGTATATCCATATATTATTTCGTGGAACGGCAATTGGGTCCCAAGAATTGGGCTCGCCGACAATTGGGCCCAACGACAATCGGGCCCAAATACCATTATATAATTGCCAATTTTTTCAGAGTCTACTGTATTAACTTAATTAATCAAAGACTATTGCTACCGTAATAACTAGGTATGTGACAATATGCATTTTGCATAAAAATATAGTCTTTTAAATAAAGAATATTCAGTTTTCCCAATATGGAAGAAAATATTCTTGTTTTGAAAAATATATATTTTTTAATAGAACATACTCATTTTATGAATAAATACTATAATTTTTAGTCTGAGATAGGTCATGCAAGCAACAAATTTCCTAGTTACAGTATCTGTATAGTTAACTCCTGTGTAGTGAATGAGTTAGGATGTAGCCAATCTTAGATGAAGAGACAATAAAAAATAAGAATGTGGGCATTTAAAGAAGAACGTGGCCCACAAAGACATGCTGAAATTTTTGGAACATACAAGTCGAATTAAAAATAATGTGAATTTGTTGAAACCTGTTCATTGTTCAGTGTTCAATATAGAAGAGTTTTATAAATCATTATTATTACAAAATATATTCTCATAATCTCAATTTATCCCTACAACTGTTTAATTTTTCTTAGTTCAATGTAACGAAAATCTTTAAAATTTACCCATTTTATCAACTAAATATTACTGTAACAACTTTGTCAGACGATGTACACTATAATTATGATTTTCCCCCATTCTACCCGATTTTTTCCCCTTCTACATGATTTTCCCCTATTTTAACAGATTTTCCTCATGCTACCATTTTCTCCCCATTCTGCCAGCTTTTCCCCCATTCTTTCAATTTCCCCATTCTACCAGATTTACCCCCATTCTATCATTTCCCCCATTCTACCAGATTTCCCCCATTTTACCTGATTTTCCCCTATTTTAACAAAGTTTCCCCCATTCTACCAAATTACCCCCCCCCCCCCCCATTCTGCCAGCTTTTCTGGAATTTTACATCATATTTCCTTCATTCTACTTGATTTTCGCCCATATTTCCCTCATTCTACCTAATTTTCATCCTGATTTCCCAATTCTATCGGATTTTCTTCCACATTTCCCCATTCTACCTGATTTTTCCCCATCCTGCCAGCTGTTTAATGGAAATTTTATTCTGTGGACGATATTATGGTGCGCTTAGCCATGTATCGACTAACGACACATGACGATAAAAGGATAATAACATGTATGACGATATTTGGTTTCAACGTGTCGATAATTGGAGTTTTTCAGATATAATATTGGATTCAATGTAGATTAATTAATTTATACTAAACGAATAACATAATACTTAATATGATTTGAAAGATTGGATGTATGTATTAGTAGAGAGGAGAGTTAAACACATAACTAGATTATGTGCACTCGGTAGAGCTCATACCTTCACCGCCGCTTTGACCCGTTCTCTCCCAAAATTTTATAAACTGCTAACTGGATAATAACCAATCGTCCCACCAAGTTTCATGCAATATGGTTTAATAATTTTTGAGTTATTGAGTTATAAATGACTTTGGCCTTGACTTTTCACTGGATCGCTCCCAAAATTCTAACAGATGGTTCCTGGTCATTGACCAATTGTACCATCAAATTTCAAACAATTTGGTTGAATACTTTTCGAGTTATTGAGTCACAAATGGCCTTGACCTTGATCTTTGACCTTTGACCCGATCGCTCCCAAAATCTAACAAAATGGTTCCTGTATATTGACCAATCGTCCCACTAAGTTTCATGCAATATGGTTCAATACTTTTTGAGTTATAAATGACCATGACCTTGACCTTTGACCGGGTCACTCTTAAAATTCTACCAGCAGGTTACTGGACATAGACCAATCGCATCACCAAATTTCAGGCAATTTGGTTGAATACTTTTTCGGTTAAGCGAATAACAAGATGATAAATAAATGAATAAATAAATATACCACGGCTAAAATATGACCTTTCCGCATTCTGCGAAAGTAATAATAGTTTTGAAAGAAACCACTTAAGTGGCCGATAAATGGATACTTACCCCTATGGTATTTAATGTTAAGTTGTATTGAATATATTTTAATTACATATTAATATATAATAGTAAATAATGCATTTAACGTTTAAAACATAGATGAAAAATATGACCTTCCCGCATTCTGCAAAGGTAATTAGTTACAAACTTTCTTTAAATATTGTTATCATTTTTTGTTTTTCTAAATAAATAATAATATTTCAGGTATTGTACACCAGACAGACATCCAAACCTGTTTTATTCCAAACACGGCTTCGGCAGAAACGCGGAGTCTCGCGACAGTGGAGGAAGAGTTCTTGTTTGGACAGGAGGAGAGGAGAGGAAGAGCGAAAATTTGATGAAGATGTGGAGGATGAGGAGGAGAGTGATTAAAAGAAGAGATGATTGAAGGGGATGAAGAAGAGGATGAATGGTGCAAATGAAGAGGAGGATGAATGGCGCAAATGAAGAGGAGGATGAATGGCGCAAATGAAGAGGAGGATGAATGGCGCAAATGAAGAGGAGGATGAATGGCGCAAATGAAGAGGAGGATGAATGGCGCAAATGAAGAGGAAGATGATGAAAATTGCACTATTCGAAGAACACCTGACAGATAAAAACAATAAGGTACTGCATTCATACACAAAAAAAAAAGTTTACTCTTATCTAATGGGTCATCAATTTATGCTTTGAATCAATTTATTACGTGATTTTTTGGACTTTATTCATGTTTTCATTGTGTTAAAACAACTACGCCATGGTGTGTCATCAAACATTAGTTAATTCAATTCATTTTATAGATTGAATCAACTTACTATGAGAGTTAAAAGTTACTTATTTGAGAATTTTAAAGTACGTTGAAACAACTATGACAGAGTGTATTGTAGTAAATCACGAAGACTGTTAATCCAATGTATCTGGTGTATAAATTAACTTACTATAAGAGTTGGTGTTACTTTTTTTAAGTTTAGGAGTGAGTCAAAACGACAGTTTTGCTTTAATCCACGTCAATTTATCTACTTTTAAGTAGTACCTGCAATTCACCACGTAGGTAGGGACAAAAATAACTCATTCATATGAGTCAAAACAAATCAAATTTGATTTGATTCAACTAATCCTTTCTCTGTATGTGGTTACCTCACCCGCATTCGGGTGTCACGGATACATTTGGCTCATAACTTTTTTTATTTGAGCAGCTATGAAGTTTGAATTTATACAATGTTTGAACTATATCAATACCGATAATATCCTGTGAAAATATTGTCAATTAATGGAAATTTGAATTAATAAAGATCATTTTTATTTCATGAAAATCGTATCCTAACTGTAACATTTCCGGCTTTTAGAATTTTGTTATGTAGGTTTTTGATCCGCTGTGGTTCTGTTATGTTAACTTCATGATTGTTTAATGACCTGGCAGGGGGGTTCGGGGGGTGGCACGTATATATATCTGGGGGGGGCACGCCCCCCGATTTACAAATATCAGTATATTTATCAGAAATAAACTGCAAAGGTACCTGTGACACCCAAATGGTTGTCTCAGGTACATCATCTTTCGAGATTTGTTTGGCTTATTACTAATTCAAATTTCAATTAATTGACGATATTTTCACTGGATATTGTAGGTACTGATATAGTTCAAACATTGTATAAGTTTCAACTCGATAGCTGCCCAAATAAAAAAGTTATAGGCCAAATGTACCTGTGACACCCGAATGGTGTGGTAACCACAATGAACGCAGTACCATAGTAAACAGAATAGTATAGTACCCCCAGTTACATGTATTATTCAAATTTAATTCTGGGTAGGCTGTGACGTCATGTAGTAAACAAGAGGTCACGTCATAGTAAACAGAATTGCTGTGGGTCACGTGGAATAGAGAATTAAGATGGCGGCCAACGCGACCGATCTGACTAATGATCTAATTATCTTGAATAAATCGTCTTCTTCAAGACTAAAAATTTGTTACTATTTTGGGTGTAAAAAGACCAGTAGCAATTTCATCAACAGTCATTTTTTAATTTTCGTCCGTATGACTATAGAGATTGGATAATAGCATGCGGTATGTGGAATTAAAAAAAATATCACCGAAAACGTTATTTAACAAAAGTTGGGTGTGTTGCAGTCATCTTTTGTGTTTGTACTGTACGTACAAACGTACGCACCATTGTTGACATGTGACGTCACAGCCTACCGGGACACGCGTAATATCCCCCCTATAGCTCTGGGATACTATATATTCTCTGTACTGTGGCAGTACCTTACTCGATAAAAATGCCTTTCAATACTACTCTTGTTCTGGGGAGGAGTCTACCGGAGACACCCAAATAGAATGGGAGAGATGTGGAGTGCGGTGGAGAAGAGGAATTATAATGGTGAGCTCAGAAGAAGAAGAAGAAGAAGAATCATGGAGGGAGAGGAAGAGGAAGGAGATAGACAGAGAACATTTCCAAGGATCGTGGCAGACCCATACAGAAGAATAAAAATTGCAGCAATTGATGTTAGCAAGGAGGACATTGGAAAGGCAATAAATAAACTAAAGAATGGGAAAGCAGGAGGACTGGATGGCATGAAGGCAGAAATGTATAAGGTGATGGTGGAAAGTGATGTGGTGCTGGGGGTCTAAGACATTTCGTCCACGGACATTTCGTCCAACAAACATTTCGTCCACGGACAATTCGTTCACGGACATTTCGTCCACGAATTGCTTAATTTTGTATTTTAAAGTGTATATGGGATATATTTCACAATATTTTTCACTATTACAGCGTGTATAAATACATAATAATATTAGGTATAGTGATTTATTCCGGACAATTCCATATGAACACAAAAAAAATGTTTATACCCTGCGATATGTTATGAAAATAGACATGATAAACGGTTTGACTGTATATTTAAGTTACATGTCTCCTTTATTATTTTGCATAAATAATTAATGAGTTATGAGTATCCAAAATATGGAACTGATATAACAGGGTGAAAT
Organism: Caprella mutica; assembly: GCA_947561585.1. Classification (NCBI taxonomy): domain Eukaryota; kingdom Metazoa; phylum Arthropoda; class Malacostraca; order Amphipoda; family Caprellidae; genus Caprella; species Caprella mutica. The sequence goes on along the minus strand of CANNZV010000088.1, from coordinate 524,508 downwards.
GAAATAATTACAATAGGTAAATAATAATGATTATATATGGTTTTATTATGAGACGTAAAATATGGAACAGTACAATAGCATGGTCGGTTTTACGTTTAAATAATTAAAGGAACACTAGAAAGTACCAATATCTACCTAATTCTTTTATAACATAATTCATTATCAATCACTTGTTAAGTAGTATATTATATACTTGTATCATTTATGAATTTTATTCAATCACTGTTAAAAATTGTGTTATGAAAAAGATTTTTCTGTACTAATATTGCTTCTAATAACCTTATCTGAGTAATAATATTGATGTTTATTGTAGTTATTGTTATTATGTCCACTATTTTCTATGTTTATATACTCTAATAACTTCGAGACATGCCTCGCTATTATTACAGATTTTATAAGACAATGGAATAATAAAAGCGAGGCCTGCCTGTATATCATTAAAAAGTTTTCAGTTATATTATTTTACTGTTGCTGGCCAGTAGGAGCACGAGAAGAAGATAACAATAAGAATTATGGCAAAGACCATGAATTTATAATTACCATCAACAAATGGTGTTTCCTACTTTTATATTGCAAAATATCTGTAAATAATGTTCAATATAAATTATATACACATTATAAATATAATACAAAACAAAGCATTTCGTGGACGAATGGTCCGTGGACGAAATGTCCGTGGACGAAATGTCCGTGGACGAAATGTCCGTGGACGAAATGTCCGTGGACGAAATGTCCGTGGATGAATTGTCCGTGGACGAAATGTCCGTGCACGGGTGCTGGGAAGATTGGAGGAAAGTTACAAGAGATTGATTGTGGAGGGAAACATCCCTGAAAACCACACGAACTGTAAGAGTGCCAAAGATACGAAAACCAGTTGTATCAGACATGAGGCCCATTGCCATAACAGATGTCTCCTACAAGATACTGATGGGAGCTCTGGGAGAGAAGATAGAGGGACATGTGTTTGAGAGTGGAATAAGGAGAGATGAGCAGGCAGGATTCACGACAGGGAGCAACATTATGGACAACTTGTATGTACCACAAGAGTGTGTGCAGGAGAGCTACAGGAGGGGGGAGATGATGTTTGTCGTTGCAGTCGACTTCAAGAAGGATACCGGGTGAGGTGCTGGAGATTTTCAAGAGGGTGTACTGGGAAGACAAAACAAGAGTGGAACTGCGTGAGGATAGGCATGTGGAGATAGAGGTAGAAAGAGGGATCAGACAGGGATGCACAGCATCAACGCTTCTGTTCAAGTTTCTCACCTATAAGATGATAGAGGCACTGAGGAGACGGATTGAGGGGGTGAGGATTGGAGGAATGCGTGTAGCATGTCTGTTCTAGGCTGACGACGGGTTGATACAGACAAGGAGCGTGTGAGAAGCAGGAGAGGGAGTTGCGGAGCTGACTGAGGTTGTGGAGAGATATGGGCTGGAAATTAATGCAAAGAAGAGTCAGTGCATGATTTTTAACTCAGATGAGGCGGTGGTGGAGGTTGAAAAGATAGTGGTTGTTTAGGAGATGAGATATTTGGGGGTAAAGGTGCAAGGACGGAGGAATTTGTTTAAAGGACAGAGAACAGATGGTTACGACAGCAAAGAAGATGCCCTGATAACATTGCACTATTGGGCCAACGTCGGTAAACTTTGGCAAAGTAAAGGCACGATCGGGCATTGGCACGCAAATGCTATTAAACACTGGGCCGATGCAATGAAAACGACATTGGGCCAACGGTTTCCAAACAACACTGGCCCAATGAAGAGAAACATTGGTTAACCAATCCAGTAAGAAGATGCTCAAGAAGAAGATTGTACACTCTTTGTTTTGATTACAAATTTGAATTTTATAAACAAACCATTCATTTTCGGCCATTATTTTAGATATCAATTGTTTTCTAAAATATATATAAACGTTTCTATTATAAGTTCATTCAATTTTATACCTTTACACGAATATTAAATGGATTTTTTAAATCTAATACCTAGCTGAAAATCAAAACAAATGGTGTACATTCTTTTTCTTCAGGCTGAAAATTTCTTAAATTAGTAAGTCGGAAGTAAAATAGGGTTTGTAGAGTTTTGATTCTAAAAATCTTTAAAAGCATATAAAATTAAAAATATGCTTCCAAATTCGATGCGGTTTGCAGCAAAATGATAAGAAACATTAGCCTAGTTGAATAAGGCAATAAAAATATTTGCTTGGAGGGGACCTTTAACATTTTTTATTTTAAAAGAAGCGGCAGCGCTGTAGCGCAAAAAAACCTCTAGCGCTTCTGAAAAAGTAGCGGCGCTGCCACTACGTTACATTAGCACAGAAGTAGCGGCGCTACCGCTACACAAAAAGAAGCGGCGCTGTGCCCACCTCTGACTGGAGGTTTGAGCTGGAGATGAGAGAGGAAGACTATGGTGGGAGCTTGGAGGCAAGAATTTGGTTCGGTGCAAGAACCAACTGCATGAGACTGGCGACAGAAGGTGGGGAGAGAATAGGGAGTGCAGGTTGTGTGGCTTTGAACTGGAGGACCAGCAGCACTTTGTACTTGATTGTGACAGGCTGCTTGAGGCTGGATGAAGTAAGGAGAGAGGCAGTGGAGCTACAGAGACCAAGAATGATGTATAGAGAGGAGGTGATGGGATATATTCTGTTTGGAGAACAAGGTGAAGCGGAGAGGAAAGGAATTGTGCTGGGGATGTGGAGAGCGAGAGAGAGAGAATGATGAACGTGGAGGAATGAAGAGGTAGGATGACGAAAGCACACGAATGAATGGAACATGAATCTGTGTTGCAGGAAGAAGACTGCAGACCTGACAGCAAAGGAGACCTCTGAAAATATACCTCATTGGACATAGGACTACTTCTTTGTTTACTTCCGCTCATTATATTTATATCCTATTCAGAGGTAAAAAACTAGAATTCTACTTCTTACTAAAGTTCTGCGGGTAACGGTTCCAGTTCTACCTCTAGAAAAGTGTTTCTTGAGTTCTTAAAGGTTGGAATATAAAACTATTCAGGAATATCATATACATGATATAAATCCTTATAATGACTGTCTGTGAATTCCGAATTGTACACAACACTGTGAGTCTGTGGACTGTGTCACTGTGAGTGTGAGTCTGTGACAACAGTTTAATAAATCCTAATACAAACAACATTATGTTGTTAACTTGTTTCTATTAGGATTTATTAAATTGTTGTGTATCAATAAGAGAGTCCAAGACTCTCTGCGACAAATTTGATCCCAATTTTAAAAAATTGATACCTATCCCTCGAGAGTTGAGAGATCTTGAATTAATTCCTATGTAGTTAGTACTTAGAAATAATGTAACCATTAATTTAGGCAGCACTGCAGCAGGGGCCAGTCTGCAAAGTATGCACAATCAGTCTCCAGATATTTAATTTTTGGGGCAATATCTCTCCAAAGATTTTCAAATTTTTCTCCAAAATGGCCGAAAATCTAAAAATACTCTCCAATAATTTAACCAGATTGTATTTGATGGTAAATTCCAATGATATGTCAGCCAGTCTGAAAAGTACAGCAGGCTTTGTGGATTAATCTGGCGCCCAAGTCCTATTTAATTCCTATCTTCCCATGTTATTTGCCATGTAACTTATTTGCTGCGCCCAAATGCCAATTTCTGTAAATAATCCTGGGTCTGACAATCTGAGGAGACCTTATTTAAGTTCTTTTCAGACTGGTATGTCGGGACTCGGGAGATATTCAATCCATGTTTCAGAGGCTGGAAAATTGTAAGCCAATTTTTGAGCCAAAATTTCACAAAAAATGTGAGCCAAGCCAATTTGGCTCATTTTTTGAAGATTTCAAGACAAAATTAACATGGGATTATGCTATGCAACTGCCGTGAATCTGCCCCAATCTTCTATGCAACTGCCCCAATCTGCTGTGCAATTGCTGTGAGTCTGCTGTGCAACTGCCGTGAGTCTGCTGTGCAACTGCCGTGAGTCTGCTGTGCAACTGCCGTGAGTCTGCTGTGCAACTGCCGTGAGTCTTCTGTGCAACTGCCGTGAGTCTGCTGTGCAACTGCCGTGAGTCTGCTGTGCAACTGCCGTGAGTCTGCTGTGCAACTGCCGTGAGTCTGCTGTGCAACTGCCGTGAGTCTGCTGTGCAACTGCCGTGAGTCTTCTGTGCAACTGCCGTGAGTCTGCTGAGCAATTGCCGTGAGTCTGCTGTGCAACTGCCATGAGTCTGCTGTGCAACTGCCATGAGTCTGCTGTGCAACTGCCATGAGTCTGCTGTGCAACTGCCGTGAGTCTGCTGTGCAAGTGCAACTGCCGTGAGTCTGCTGTGCAACTGCCGTGAGTCTGCTGTGCAACTGCCGTGAGTCTGCTGTGCAACTGCCGTGTGGCTGCTGTGGAATTGCCGTGAGGCTGCTGTGGAAGTGTGGCTCCTGTGGAATTGCCATGTGGCTGCTGTGCAATTGCCGTGAGTCTGCTGTGCAATTGCCGTGAGTCTGCAGTGCAATTGCCGTGAGTCTGCTGTGCAATTGCCGTGAGGCTGCTGTGCAATTGCCGTGATATAGGAGTATCGGGGATGAATATCACAGGTTTATTAATGAATAAGAGCTCTTTAACTTTATTAATAAATGTGCTCAAGTCCACCCGTGTATTAAAATATTCCCAGGGTGTTCTTGCACATCTAGTATACCTATTGGTTATATCTCAATAATTTATAATTATTATTAAGATCATCTTACATGACGTTTATCTGCAGTAAATTATGCGTATCCAACGTAAATTGCAATCAAATTTGAGCTTAATTATCAACACTACATCATAGTCTGCGGAGATTCGATTTTAGTCCATAATAATTATTTTGCTATAAAAAACATAGGTCTCTGTTTGAACACTTAGTATCTGTACTTAATCTCTTACGATTTTCGTGAAATTTATGGACTTGGGAGTTTAAGAGCTGCTCTTTCCAATGGTGTTGTCAGATTTGAAATATTTTCACGCATTCGCCGTCAATTACCGATGCGCAACTTCACCCGGAATGTTGAAGTGCGCAAGGCCACCCGGTCTGACGCTATAGTTTAATATCGGATACAATAATGTGTTGGCGTGATAGAAACGTGCGGCACGCTGCTTACTGAAAAGATAACGGAAAATATATATTGGCGTGACTATATCAATTGTATAGTTTACTATTGAATGGAATTATGTGTTGGCGGTATAGAAACGTGCGTCACGCAACTGAGTACAATGATGACAGAAAATATAAATTGGTGTGACGATATCAATTGTACAGTTTAATATCGGATGGAATTATGTGTTGGTGTGATAGAAACGTGCGGCACGCTGCTTAGTGAAAAGATAACAGAAAATATAAATTGGCGTGACAATATCAATTGTATAGTTTAATATCGGATGGAATTATGTGTTGGCGTGATAGAAACGTGCGGCACGCTGCTTACTGAAAAGATAACAGAAAATATAAATTGGCGGGACGATATCAATTGTACAGTTGGTTATTGGATGGAATTATGTGTTGGCGTGATAGAAATGTGCGGCAAGCTGCTTAGTGAAAAGATAACAGAAAATATAAATTGGCGTGACGATATCAATCAATTGTATAGTTTAATATATATTATTAATAGCACATAATTCCATCCGATATTAAACTATAGGTACAATTGATATAGTCACGCCAATTTATAATTTCTGTTATCTTTTCACTAAGCAGCGTGCCGCAGTTTCTATCACTCCACCACATATTTCCATCCGATACTGAACTACAGCCAGGTAGCTACAATTGATATCGTCACGCCAATTTATAATTTCTGTTCTCTTTTCACTAAGCGGCGTGCCTAAATCTAAATGTAGGGATTAATTTAGAAGTGTTTGTAGCAAAATTCGGTGGAATTTGCCATCCATCAAAGTAAAATAGTATGGCTCATAAACTCTCATTTGTCTCTCCAGCTCTATACAAAAATCACTTATTTCTCTCCCAAAATGATCACATTCCAGTCTGTATTTGAATAATTTGATGCACAAAATTCCACTGACTTTTTGAAAAAGCTGATATAATCCACCATAAATTTCCAGTAATTTGGGCTGATCCACCAACATTTTCCCAATTTATCCACCGAAAATTAGTGGTAACACAGGAGTAAATGGCTAAAAATCCACTGTCTTTGCCAGAATATTATTTTTAAAGGGGAGAAAATTCCACCGACATGTCGGTGGAATTTACCAAGAAATGCAGACTGGATCACATTATCATAAATTCTCTCCATAATAATATTGCTGCTGCTAAATTACCATGAAATACAGTCTGGCACTAACTAACTGCCGCCTTTAACAACAGAAACATTATAGCTTCAAAACACACATTAAAAACTTAAAATTAATTAATTACCAGTCTGCAAAGCATGCACAATCAGTCGCCCAGATATTTAATTTTTGGGGCAATTTCTCTCAAGTATTTTCAAATTTCTCTCCAAAAAGCCAAAAATCTCCAAATAGCGTCGGACCGGGTGGCTTTGCGCATTTTCCGCATACTTTGATTTTACGAAAAAACTAGAGAAGTCAGCAATCTGATTTTTTGTGTGTAGATAGATGAAGGATAGACCTAGGTGCTCACCAAGTTTCAACTCTTTAAGTTTAATAGAAAAAAAGTTATCATCAAAAAACTGTGCGCAAAGGTCGTGGGGATAAACCGGGTGAATTTTGCGCAATTACCGGGTGTATTTGCGCACTGCTCAAATTCACCCAATGTGAAACTGCGCAGTGCGCAAGTTCATTCTATGTATAAACTTAGCATAGAAAATCTAACCCCGATATGCTATGCAACTGCCGTGAATCTGCCCCAATCTTCTATGCAACTGCCCCAATCTGCTGTGCAATTGCAGTGAGGCTGCTGTGGAATTGCCGTGAGTCTGCTGTGGAATTGCCGTGAGTCTGCTGTGGAATTGCCGTGAGTCTGCTGTGGAATTGCCGTGAGTCTGCTGTGGAATTGCCGTGAGTCTGCTGTGGAATTGCCGTGAGTCTGCTGTGGAATTGCCGTGAGTCTGCTGTGGAATTGCCGTGAGTCTGCTGTGGAATTGCCGTGAGTCTGCTGTGGAATTGCCGTGAGTCTGCTGTGGAATTGCCGTGAGTCTGCTGTGGAATTGCCGTGAGTCTGCTGTGGAATTGCCGTGAGTCTGCTGTGGAATTGCCGTGAGTCTGCTGTGGAATTGCCGTGAGTCTGCTGTGGAATTACCGTGAGTCTGCTGTGGAATTACCGTGAGTCTGCTGTGGAATTACCGTGAGTCTGCTGTGGAATTACCGTGAGTCTGCTGTGGAATTACCGTGAGTCTGCTGTGGAATTACCGTGAGTCTGCTGTGGAATTGCCGTGAGTCTGCTGTGGTATTGCCGTGATTCTGTTGTGGTATTGCCGTGAGTCTGCTGTGGTATTGCCGTGAGTCTGCTGTGGTATTGCCGTGAGTCTGCTGTGGTATTGCCGTGAGTCTGCTGTGGTATTGCCGTGAGTCTGCTGTGGTATTGCCGTGAGTCTGCTGTGGTATTGCCGTGAGTCTGCCGTGGAATTGCCGTGAGGCTGCTGTGGAATTGCCGTGAGGCTGCTGTGGAATTGCCGTGAGGCTGCTGTGGAATTGCCGTGAGGCTGCTGTGGAATTGCCGTGAGGCTGCTGTGGAATTGCCGTGAGGCTGCTGTGGAATTGCCGTGAGGCTGCTGTGGAATTGCCGTGAGGCTGCTGTGGAATTGCCGTGAGGCTGCTGTGGAATTGCCGTGAGGCTGCTGTGCAATTGCCGTGAGGCTGCTGTGCAATTGCCGTGAATCTGCTGTGCAATTGCCGTGAATCTGCTGTGCAATTGCCGTGAATCTGCTGTGCAATCGCCGTGAGTCTGCTGTGCAATTGCCGTGAGTCTGCTGTGCAATTGCCGTGAGTCTGCTGTGCAATTGCCGTGAGTCTGCTGTGCAATTGCCGTGAGTCTGCTGTGCAATTGCCGTGAGTCTGCTGTGCAATTGCCGTGAGTCTGCTGTGCAACTGCCGTGAGGCTGCTGTGCAACTGCCGTGAGGCTGCTGTGCAACTGCCGTGAGGCTGCTGTGCAATTGCCGTGAGTCTGCAGTGCAACTGCCGTGAGGCTGCTGTGCAACTGCCGTGAGGCTGCTGTGCAACTGCCGTGAGGCTGCTGTGCAACTGCCGTGAGGCTGCTGTGCAACTGCCGTGATATAGGAGTATCCGGGATGAATATCACAGGTTTATTAATGAATAAGAGCTCTTTAACTTTATTAATAAATGTGCGCAAGTCCACCCGTGAATTAAAATATTCCCAGGGTGATGTTGCGCATCTAGTATATTGGTTATATCTCAATAATTTATAATTATTATTAAAATCATCTTACATGACGTTAATCTGCAGTAAATTATGCGTATCCAACGTAAATTGCAATCAAATTGGAGCATAATTATCAACACTACAGCATAGTTCGCGGAGATTCGATTCTAGTCCAAAATAATTATTTTGCCATAAAAAACATAGGTCTCTGTTTGAACACTTAGTATCTATACCTAATCTCTTACGATTTTCGTGAAATTTATGCACTAGGGGGTTTAATAGCTGCTCTTTCCAATGGTGTTGTCAGATTTGAAATATTTTTACGCATTCACCGTCAATTACCGATGCGCAACTTCACCCGGAATGTTGAAGTGCGCAAAGCCACCCGGTCTGACGCTACTCTCCAATAATTACCTAAATGTAAACATAGGAATTAAATACAAAATTGTTGCCAGATAATTCAGGAGACTAATTTCATGCATCTTCACAACTTCATGCATCTTTTGCAGACTGGAATTATAGCATGCACTGCGTTTCTTTTGATAGCTATGCAACATTTTAATGTAATTTCGGTTCAGAATGTTTTAGACTCTCTTGAGAGGGGTGCAATTAAAAATTAAAGGGGCGCAAATTACCTGTGTGACCCTATGTAACCATTAATACAGCTGCGGCCCGTGGAAGATTCTGAATCTGCTACGGAGAGTAACTTTCTCTCAAATTAAAATCTCTGCAGGACAAGAGACACATTATGCAGGATGTTAAATTCCACCGACTTGTCGGTTGAATTTCAGCTAACTATTCCTATGTTAGTAAAATGTTACCATTAATTTTTGGTTACTAAATGGGGAAAATGTCGATGGGTTTTGGTGCACCAAATACAGACTGGTTCTTATATAACCATTAATTTAGCTGCGGGAAATTCTGAATCTGCTACTGAGAGTCAGTGTGTAACTGTCTCTCAAATTAAAAAAATTAAATCTCTGCGGGATAGGAGACACATTATGCAGAGTCCATGTGTAATAGTACGTCCAAGCCCAATCCAATTAGCTCAGTTTAATATGAAATCACACTGAGCCAAAAATCGATTTGATCTATTATACTCCTTGCCAAAATCAATTATGAGAGATTTGATTGATGCGGTCACATCAAACTATACATAAATTTTAAACATCTGTTTTGATTCTCTAGTGCATTGGGCATTAGATACGGTCACTTCAAACTATATCTAAATTTATACATCTATTTTTCTTCATTTTTCAAACTAGCTTGGCATTCCGCTCTTTAGGAATTGTTATGGAATGTTTAAATTTGTGACCAATTTATGTCCAGTTATTTTGAGTTCTTCAATTGCAAATGGTGAGAATTATCTATTTTCTCCTATGTTAATGATGCTATAATGTTTTTGTTAATTTGGAGAGAATTTATGATAATTTGATCGGAGAGAAATTTGGTTATTTTTGGAGAGACAAATGGAGAGTTCATGAGCCATACTATTCTCTCTGGCCTACGCCCAAGTCTCATTTAATTCCTATGTTCCCATGTTATTTTCTGCGCCCAAATCCCAATTTCTGTAAAAGAATCCTAGGTCTGAGCAGAACTTTTTTTCAGACTGGTCTGAACCCAATTTTAGATCTCTGTGCCCTGCGGGAGATTCAGTTATTCTGAATCTGTTGCTGAGAGTTGTAGAGTAACTCTCTCAAATTAAAATTTCTGTGAGTCAGTAGATGCATTATGCAGAGTGGATAGCTGATAGGGTAAGGGGGGGACCCATGATTAGATACCAGTCTGCAAAGGCTGCCCAATCACTCTCCGGATATTTTGTGGCAATTTCTCTCCAAAGATTTTCAAATTTATCTCAAACATGACCAGAATAGTCTCAATCGATTACATGTACGCTTAGGAATCAATTACAAAATTGTCACCCGATAATTCAGAAGACCAATATCAAGTCCTCAATTGTTGCTGGATAGACTTGACAGATTTTGAAATTCACCCATCTTTTGAAGACTGTCCAGTCTGCAGAAATTAAAATGGGAATGGCTGAATGGGAGATATTTAGGATATTCTCCACAAATAATTAATCTTGCTATGAACACAACTTTTATGAATTAATCCCTATAGCTACTTGCTAAGTTACATTCATTTATCTATTACAAAAATTCAGAGTAACAGATCTCTACTAGCTAACACCTTGTCAGTTTCTGATGATGCCAGACTGCAGTCTGGCCAGGTAATAAATGCTTCCCTAATTTCATTTGTGATAGTAGTATTATTTTGTATGTAAAGATGTAAGGATTATATTATTGTTCTACTTATAAACAAAATTAACTAGGTAAATAAAGTTTATTACCTAAATTGATCACCTATAACATAAAATAGATCCAATGTTACTACAAAATCTGAATATTATAAGACCTATCTACCTATATATAGCTACTATCTTTAGTATCTTATATTACTGTATTATTTCCGTAATCACATATTTAACACTTTAGCACTTACCAATAAAATAAACTCATCAGATTGGTCTAAATTTTAGTATGTCATAGTTTAACACTTCAAAATATTTCTATTAATGTGAATTACTTTTATATTTTTTTGAAAAATAACATTTTTTTAAACTAATATTTTTATTGTATTTTTTATTGATTATTTGAAAGACAACAATATCTGTTATTGTCTGTGGTTTATTAATACAATATAATGGTAGATAAACATGAGAGAAAAATAATGAACTAAAAGTAATGGTGAATCACTCAAGTGATACTTTCCTGCTAAATGGTTAAATTACCAATTAACCTAATATAATTATTATTATTTAAGGCCTCTATCCCCAAAAGAGTTGGGCATAAAAGAACACTGCTTAACATTCCTTTTTGTGCTGCAATTTTTCACCACAATTCTATTGTAGAAGTTAAAGGCATGTTTTTATTGATAAAAAATGAACCATAATAGATAGAAGCTTTTTATTTTTTTATATCATCATCAAAGTGATATCTTTAGATGGATATAAGTGTGAAGTTTCTATCTTTATTAGTGTCTATGCTACATCTAAGTTTGTAGAAAGTTTGATGGATCACCCTTGTTGTCGCTATCATCAGTTTCTATGCATTTCAAATTTGGACAGCTATTGACGTCTGTAATATTTTCCCCAGAATTAAAATTGAGTGTTAAAAACCAAGTTGCTACCTATAGAATTTAAATTTGTCTGAGCAAAAAATTAAAAATCATTAAGTTTATTTGATTGGCTAGCAAAAATTAGTACAATTATTTTCAAATGTATACTTCAAATGCCTTATGTGTTTACCTGAAGCAATAGTGTTAATATAACAATGCAATGTAAATGTTACTTCTAGTTTATGAACAAAAAGAGCCATCAATTATTGTTTAGTGCTGTAATGTGAAGTTGATAGAAGCAGTGCTCTGTGGGAGCCCAAGTAAAATAGTATGGCTCATAAACTCTCCATTTGTCTCTCCAGCTCTCTCCAAAATAATCAATTAATCTGATATTATGATAATAAGAATTTGAAAAAGTAAGACAATTTATTGACTTTAACTGACTCGCACTGAAACATGATAATCTAAACAATTTTCCAGAAGTTAATTTTCATCAATAATAGAGTAGCCAATATTTCCAAAAACTTTTTTTTTTTTTTTTGTGAAATTTATTGTAATCTTTTGCATTCCTAATTATACATTACTGTCCCCAGATTCTGATGTCATGGAGTGAAATTCTGAAGGCTTCTGTTAATGCAAAAGGAATGAACTTTGAACATTTTTTATGGTAATTATAATTATATATGGATGTATAAATTAAAAGAATCTAGAACTAAAACTAGGAAAAAGTTAGTGTTGATAGTAGCTATGTGTATCATCTTTTTTTTCCCCTAACTTATCCAAAATTGGCTCATTTAATTTCATTCTAGTTTTGCATATGGCTTTTGGTCAATAATGTGTATCTTATAACCTAAATATTTTTCATTTTCAAATAATGGTATATGAATGAATAATTTACTCTTGTAGGGAGTGAAATGATTTTCAACTTCTCAAATTAGCTAATTATTTTCCATTTAATAGTAGTTGACAATTAGCTACTGTTGTTAAAATGGATTTGTTTAACTAATAATTTATATAAATATTGTAACTAATATAACTATTTATCTAAAAACTTTGCATACCTTAATTCATATACACTAGGGTGGGCCAAAAAGTAGGGGTTCCTGGCAAACTTCAGAATCTTCATATGGAATAGTTTTAATAAGTTGATACGTTATAAAAGAACATTGCATGCCAATTTCTAGATATTTTTGAGTTGCCCCGAAACATTTGAAATTTTGTACAAAGTGATATTTTCCCATTAATTTCTAAATATTCGATTTTGTTTTTTTCTGTGAAATAGGTAAAATAAGTTGGCACGTTATGAAAAAACACAACTTGCAAAATTGCAGATTAATATTTGATACTTTCGAGTTGCCCCGAGCATTTTTTTTGTAAAATATACTACTATTATAATATTTCTCTCAAAATTTGGCTTCTAGAGCAATCATGCTGTTATTGTGATAAGATAGAAGTAATTTAATTCTCAAAATAACTTTGTGAATTGTAGCTATTTATTTCATTTTATAAAAACATTTATCAATATTTTCGTATTGCAAATATTTCGAATTTACTCGGATTTCAGCAATTGGATAATAACCCATGCAATTCGCTTAATCAACTTTTTTGATTCACCAAGTGTTCCAAATATTGAAATGTTGGTTTATTAATCAATAATTAATGTTTTTGCTCAATTTCTTGCATATAAATTTCCTTATAATGTTCTTCATTGAGCACTAGACCTCCATAAGTTTGGAGCACTACACTGACTACAGTCTCCAGCGGTGCCTAAATTTGAACAATTTTGAGGGGTGGGGGCAACTGTAAACCTTTTTTAATACTGGTCTGATTTTCTGGAACAAACACCAAAATAAGATCTTCTCAAGCTATCTTCCTGTTTGTTCTAAATGATAATAAATCAGAGTTTATGAGTTTTTTGCCAAAATGTAGTAAAAATCACCAAAATGTTACTTTTCTGATATTTGAATCGCTTGGGGACAACTGTTAATCATGTCAGAATTCATTCAAATTTCAGTACACGTACCTTTACTTGTCATATCAACTTTATATTACTATTCCATAAGTAATTTCCAAAATGTTGTTTTTTGACCCACCCTAATATACAGTGCTGGTGAAAATGATAAGACCACCCTTCAAGCTCATAAGTAGTGTACATTTATCAGGAAATATCTGCATAAAATTTATAAAATTGATTACAAAAATCTTGTGAGGTAGCTATAAACATTTGCTCAAAAGAATGTAAGTAGCTACTTGATTAAATTTAAAACATGGCTAGCTACTAGTTCCATTAAAATCGTAGGGGAGGATGGTCATCAATGGGACAAAAAACACTGAAAGATTGATATTTCATTTACTATGGGCAAAGTATGAAAAATGAAAAATCCATGTGGAATATAGATATTCCTTTATAAAATGAACCTAACTCGAATGCTATCACATATTCTGTTAACTAGAAAAAAATTAATTAAAAAACAAAAAAAATTGTCCCATTGTATAACACCACTGGTGAACAAGGGGACAGTTTATCAAACTTGTATATTGTTGAGGTTATGGTCAAATTTCAAGTTCGAATTATCTCTTTATGTTGTCCCACACTTAGTTGGTTCATATTATATAAGTTTAATGTCCTCTAGCTTCACCGAAGCCATGTTGGAAAACTATAAGCTCGTTGCACTTGTTTCTTCGCCTAACATCAATATTTCGTATTTATCTTTTTCATGCTTTTAGCCAACAGAATACGTTTTAGAAGTCGCATCGAATTCTACAAGTGCATAAATCTTCATTTCCAACGTTTTCGGTAGAGATTTAATTTCTTCAAACGAATGGATCAGTTAGATTAAGAGTTATATACCAGACCAAGAACAATAGTTCACAGGCCATCTACGGCGGAAACTTTATGATGTGATTTCGAAGGCATTATCCTTAGTGGCACCAGCAAAAAGCTCTTCTTTCTCTGGTGTATCCGTTGCAATCATGCTACGTCTTTTTCTTTTATTTGTGAAATTTGTTTTCTATGAAGTGATTTGTGATGACCTCAGATTGCTAAAGCCCTTGAACATGGTCGAAAATACCGCTTCACCTGGAAGTTCTGTTTCTACATGAAGCCCTGAAGGCTATAGTTCACGTTAATGTATCAAAAATAGATATTTATTGATTCATATGGAGTAAATAGACAGTTTGGTTGACAACAGGGCACTGTCCCATTGTTAACCAAATTTTCTGTCCCAATGATCACCATGACGCCATTTTGAAAACATATGAGTATAGTGGCTCAACTACAAAAGTATAAAGGTAATCCTTTCATATGATCATATTTTACATATTACTTAATATTATGTAAAAATGCTGTATGCCTTATATGTTAAATTAACAGATTTATAACAATTGAAACAAAGTACGAAAAATTTAGTTTTCCCACCTGAAAAACATGTTTTCGCTTTTAAGCAGAGCTGACTGCACCCCAACCGCTGAATGCAATTCGAGTGAAAGCACGGGAGTGTGCCTAATTTACCACTAAGATTTTGTTAAAAATTACCCTCAAATAAAAAAGTTATTCAGCATGTCCCATTGATGACCATCCTCCCCTAGTCTAAATTCTTAAACTAGCTACACTTTCTTTCTAATTGAACTCACTTTCTTTTGTTTTTAATAAAAAAATTAGCCATTAGGTTATGTAGCTCATTGTTTCCTTGAAAATTATCTGCTGGAAAGTTTTAGAATTTATTGAAATCATGTTCAAAGAAAGACTATCAAAACTCTTTCATTGCATAGCTAGATACGAGTCTTAAACAGGGAATAACGAGAATTTCTATGTTATTCAATACTAACATTTGTTTTCTATTTCAGATTATCACCTGCCTGATGATCCGATTTGCAGCTATGAATTTAGTTAATAGAAGAATAGTCTCCTGTAGTTTCGCATCTCAATTGTTTAAAGGAAGCATTCCAAATAGAAACAAATCTTCAAATGTTAAGCCAAATCAGTTTTTCATCACCACTCCAATCTTTTACGTTAACGACTCACCTCACATCGGTCACCTCTACTCTGCGGCTATTGCAGACGCTACTTTGAGGTACCAGAAACTTCTCAACCAAGCAACTCGTTCGATTTTCTCAACCGGAACTGACGAACATGGATTGAAAATCCAGCAGGCAGCCGTGAAGAAAAAAATTTCACCGAATGTCCTCTGTGATGCCATGTCTGAACAATTTTCTAATGTTTTTAATAGTTTTGATATTGATTACTCTCACTTTATTAGAACATCCGATGTTAATCACATATCTGCAGTTCAAAAGTTCTACCAAAGGCTTTGTGATGCAGGACACATTTACAAAAGTGATTACAGTGGCTGGTACTGCGTTTCTGATGAAAGTTTCCTCACAGACAATCAAATAACCGAGAAGAAACTTTCATCTGGTGAACTGATTAAGGTTAGCTCGGAGAGTGGTAACCCTGTTGAATGGAGCTCTGAAAGTAACTATAAATTCAAATTGACTTCTTTTCAAGATGATTTACTGTATTGGTTGAAAAATGAAGATAGGATTAAGCCGCATAGATTTCAAAAAGAGCTTGAATCTTCCATCAAAGAAGGTCTAATAGATTTATCAATATCCCGTCCAATTGAGAGAGTGTCTTGGGGTGTTCCAGTACCCGGAGATGCCTCCCAATCTATTTATGTGTGGGTGGATGCTTTAGTCAATTACCTAACTGCTGCTGGCTATCCAGACACTAAAATGTGGCCTCCCAATCTGCAAGTAATTGGAAAAGATATTCTCAAATTCCACGGCATTTACTGGCCTGCATTGTTGATAGCATCTGGTTTGGAGCCTCCAAAGAAGCTTCTAGTACATTCACACTGGACTGTAGATGGTGTGAAGATGAGTAAGTCTATAGGCAACGTGGTGTGTCCTTTTGCAGCTAGAGATACCATGACTGAAGAAGGTGTGCGGTATTACCTCTTACGACAAGGCACTCCTCACAGTGACTCCTCTTGGAGACATGCTGAGAGTATTGTGTTACTCAATGCAGAGTTAGCAGACACTTTGGGAAACCTCGTACTTCGGTGCTCTGGAAAAAACCTAAACCCTAGCCAAATTTTTCCTCCATTGCAACCTGAGTTTTTAGATAAAAGTGAAATGGGACTTGAGTTAAGTAAAAAAATATGCTCAATGCCTGATATTATCAGGAAATCTTTTGATGAATATAATTACTATGAGGGAATTCAAGATATAATGTCAGTTATACGATTTGCAAACACATTCGTTCAGGAAGAGAAACCTTGGGAGCACAAGGGGGATCCAGATCATATTGGGAGCATTATTCATTTGGCTTTATCTGCAGCTCACAGTGCTGCCATTATGCTTCAACCGATAGTGCCGAGCTATGCTTCCAAACTATTAGATATTATGGGTATAGATCCTAGTCATAGGCAATGGGATGATACCAGGAACTTCCCTAGTGTGAGTCACTGCCCTTCTTCTCTCGGTCCTAAGATAATTCCATTCACTAAAATTATTACAAAGTCTAAGGTCAGCTGATGCAGTTCATTTCATCTCTCTAGAAATTACTATGTTAAATTGCTCAAATATTGTTTACATATTTAAGTAGCTCTATCCTGAAGCCCAGGGCTCTATCCTGAAAATGTCTGTGGTGAATGGAAGAGATGGGGGTGGCATCCCTTATGCCCGAACTGTTGTTATTTGGATTATGTATTTTCACAATTCAGTTTTAATGTTATTTTCAAAATAAATGTTTTATGGATTAAAATTGTCTCCTATTTGTATTTATTCCCACTTTCGTTAGCTGGAAGATGCCCACACACTACACGAAATGGCTCAGGGCTCGGCTTGTTTGCTAAGGCTCGGCGCGTGTAGTGTGTGGGGGGCCTTAAGACTGAACGAACTTTTAGGACATAAGATAGTAAGTAAAGTTGCAAGGCGAATCTGTTCTTCATATGGTAGATAGTAGGAAGACTAGGCTAAATTCTCCAACATAGAGGAAGAAGCAGAAGAATCTCCCGCGAACGTGGAAGGCAACCACGAGAAGAGATTTCCCTCAATGGCGCCTTCAAACAACCACTTGAAGGTCTCGCTGAACTCTGAACTAATCTAGGGATACTTGTTACAGTCACTATAAGTACCTATTTGGTATGCATCTTGAAAACTTGAGTCATTCAATTCCTTTTTAAAATGTTCTTCATCCTCCTTTTCACAGATGCCATCAATTTCTTCTGGTTCTGTTGGATAAAAGAGGATGTGAGAATCCCTATTTACCTCTATTATAGCTTTTACTAAACTGGTGTATATACCAGCTACAATTATGTTCCTTTTAAGAGTAGGATAGATGTAACGACTGACGCTGCCCTACGAAATTGCGAACAAACCCAGAAGTATAATTAATCTCTGACCAAATTTAGTTGGTGGACAAACGCCAAAGCATGATCCTTGGAATATTTTTCAAAGTGCCATATCGAGTAAAAGCCTGTAAAATTATATGGTTTACCGATTAAATTTCTTTTGCGGGAATACTGTATGTCGGCTCGATTATGACACTTCGAGAAATCTTCCAAGGATCATGATTTGGCGTTTGTCCACCAACTAAATTTGGTCAGTGATTAATTATACTTCTGAGTTGGTTCGCAAATGCGTGGGGCAGCGTCAGTCGCTTCATCTATCCCAGGCTTAGAAGGAACATCCTTGTAGCAGATGGCGTACACCAATGTTGTCAAAGATATAGAGAATAGAAGTAAATAGGGATTCTCAATGAAAAATATACCAAACTTTGAAAATAAATTAAAATATTCTAAAAGTTACAAAAAAGTAAAAGTTCTGAGGCTCAGAGTTCTCGAATTTTATATGAAGTGGGAGGAGCTTCGTTTAGGGTTATCTGCCGTTTCCATCTCAAGTCTATTGTTAAGAAAAAATTCCTTTGCATTAAATATTAAGCTGTACACTACTGTTTGGAACAATTGAACTAGGTCTAAGAGTAAACGTGTTCCTGATTTATAGTAGTTCCTGTTACGTGTTTACGAGGATGTGCATAAATGTTTATAATAAAAATATGATTCACTGGCCTCATTAAATAAATGGACGGTTCAACATTTTCTGATACGAAAAAAAATATATAATGATAATTATTTAACATTAATCTTAATAGGTGACCATGATACCTACATGTATATATATCAAATTAATTAATCACCTGTAATGAGCGAGATTGGAAGAATTTTATTTGATCTCAATTAAAGGAAATGAAATTAAAATTTTATAATAACGTGAGTTATACTTCCGCTCTTATTACCGTCGCAAATTTGCAGAAGGTCATATTTAACCCGGCATTAATTTATTTATTTTTACCATTTTAATAAGACAGGGTATAATATAAGCGGATTCTTCCTGCATTTCTTAAAACTTAATCTACATTAGTCTTTTTAAAATATTTCATTATAATTTTCAAGTGACGTGACTTTTTTTCAGTAGTTCTTTGTCACCTAAAGTTATTTAATAACAAATTTATTTTCGGTAACCGTTTTATTCTCAGCATCGAAAATATTTTTTTTGAATGCCATGAAATCTCCATAAACTTTTTCCGTGATAGTACTTTTATCTGACCAGAGTACACATCGATTATTAATTATTTTCTGTTGTTTGTGGATGACAAAGAATATTACATCCCATTTCCAATAACCAGGATGTTATGAACAAGCTGTGGTAAAGCAAACGGGTCTTCCTGAGGATTAATTTAACTCCACATACCTCTACTACTATTCGTAGTGGTTATTTCCATGTGGGCTTCGGTAGATTTAAATACCTAATACACCCTACAAGTAAAAGTAACTATTAGCAACACCTTACAGGTAATAGTAACTTGATTCTGTTTCAGCATAACGATAAAATTCGATATATATTGTGTGAAAATACACCATGTGTTGATATACACTACGTTTTGATATACACCACGTGTTGAATAACCATGTGTTTTGACTAGACCTTTTTTCGTATTTACATTTAGCTACACTAAATATAATCTTGCTGTCATGTTATTGTTCACGATACTAAGCTAAAAAATTCTTGGGCTCATAGTAGGTAGTAGCTTTCATTATTATAATTTAATTGTTCGTCCTACATGACATAATATGAATAACCATGCATTTAAATATTTATAAAACCAGGAGTGTGTCAGCTATTTAATTGCTTGGTTATTTATAGTATGTCCTATAAGATAAAAAATTAAATTCTTAAAAAAAAATGTCAACATTTTTTTCAAATGTTATCAAGATCTCCACTACCTTCGTTAAGATCGAGGAGAAGACAACATGAAGGGGAGTTTTCTAATTCCGTCTGATAAACTAACTGCGTTTACCCACAAAGGAAATCAATTGAAATCTTTGATGGATAACGAAACTAATGATGCATAAAATATATATTCAAATTAATTTATGTGAATTTATTATTGATATAAACAGAAAATGGAAATTCTTAGGGCAGCTTGTTTTGAACTAATAATCCTTCGAACTGAAACTGAAACGAGGAATGGTTGGTGGAACGATAAACACTCAAGCATGGTAAATTTGATTATTTCTTTTGAAAAGTACTTTATTAGTTTGATAGCGGTCAAGGTGAAATGATCTCCGGTCATTTGATCCCCTGTCATTTGAACCCCATACCATAAGATCCTGGTAATTTGATTCTCAGTCATTTTTTCCGTTTATACACCTACTTTTCATTTATTATATGTGAATATATTAATTATTCAATCTATAATAGAAATATCTACCATACAGTTGATGAAGTATTTTTTAATAAAACTAAGTAATAAGGGTAAAAACAGCTGCCCATCATACCCCCTTGTCAGGACATTACTAAATCTTGACTTAAGTGCACAGTACAAAAAACTAGCTTATACAACGAACTACATTACGGCTATCTCTGGCCAAAAAGCGTGAAAACACGAGTTTTTTCAGAGTTCTCAATCTTTCAGTAACACAGGGAATAAATAACTTTAAACCCTCATATCTCGAAAAGTATTAGTTTCTACAAAAAAACGGATCTCTCCCATTTGACGACCCCCACCAAATAAATACATAATTTTCTGACTATTTTAATCTATCCATTTTTATTGCCTATTATTTAATATAACATTATTATAAGTTATATTACTTATTGCAAAAGCGAAAATTGATATTGTTAAGGGCATAAAGAATTTCAAATAATATACAGATTAATGCACATATCATAAATTGATGTAACATTCACTTAAATTTCTGTACATATATTAAAAGGTTATTTTTTTGAAAGAATACCTATTTAAGCATAGTGGTCAATCATCTAGTCACGGTAAGATACATTTTTTTGAAAGAGTTAGCTCTGCAAAAATGTTAACCAATAAGTTGATTCAGCGGAAAAAATAACCAATAATTTCGACATTCTATTATTTGGTGAGTATTTAAGTTAATATCTTTTTTCCTAATTGCATGAACTGAGTAAATTAAACGAAAGTACAACATTTTGTACTATTTACTATATTTGAACAGCTACCTAACTAAGAGGCTAGAGTAACAGAAAAAACATTTTTAAATATATTAACAACTATTGCATAACTACTCTGACAACATTGAAGAACAGAATATATTTTAAACCGCATAACATATAAGATTGAAAAAGTTTATGAATTATAACTGGAACATTGAAAAACATGAGTACCTTGCATCAATTATTCATGAATCTGTTGATATTATGCTGTTGCCATCTTCTTTTTAATGAAAAAAAGATAATCAATGATAACTCATTAAAGTTCATTTTAAGGTTTTGATGCCAGTAACGCTTGCTGTACGCAAATTACCAATCTCTAACAGACTGTAAAATATAACTTGAAATTACCAATACTCTATATGTTGGTAATGCACAAATTTTATTACACTGAAATCCCAAGCAATTCTGGCAGTACGATTTCAATAGTCGTGAAATCACTTTAAAACCAGATAGGGTGGCATTAGAATCTTGTTCAAGATATTGATATTTATTGTTAAAGTAATATTGGGTGCATTAGAAAATAACTTGATGATGTTGATGCCTCTATCAGTTGACCAAAATACTTATTTTTGGTAACTTGTGATCTCTGCGGATAATCTTACCTACACAACTCCATCCATTCACAACTGAGTACAGAAAATAAAGACTTGTTAATGTACCAGATGATTTAAGCATGTTTGATGCATGTGCATGCATTATATGGAAAATTCACCATTTCTTTTTCTAGAATGCCTTCCACCGCTCTCACCGAACTTTTCGATCACCGACCTTTTCGAAAATGGAATTCGAAGATTCGGAGGCGACGCACTGAAGTCCTTCAAAGACTTTGATATCAGTTACCTTTTCATTGGTGGTGCTGGTATTCTTCTTGCCATTCTTGTTGTTGATCTCATCGGTTATTTGTACGCGGCTTACGAAGGAAATGCTGTGCAATATACTCCTTACAGCAGGAGTCTTGCAGTCATGGCTTCCAATGCTTGGAACAACCTACACCAGAACTACCTCGGAGACGTCTACGATCCTTACGCAAGAGCCAGGTACGTCAATCGTCAGTAGAATATGAAGTTTGATTCTGAATTTTCTTGCTATTTGTAGAGATACAACTTTACAACTTTAAAACTCCTTTTCGTTTATTTTCAAATCTCTGGAACCTCTGACTGAAGTTTTGGATTCACTTTCTTCAGCTTTTCAAAAATGGGAAGAGATTCTGATTCACACCAACGATTAGTAGCAGACAAATCCTTTGTTCTGTTATTCTTTGGCCCCAATTTTTAACAGCTGAAGAAAGTGAATCCACAAATTCAGTCAGAGGTTCTTGAGATCTAGAAAAAGTTGAAAAAATCGAAATATCTTTTTAATGTTAAATCTCTATTATGAGAAAATGCAACACTAAACATTTTAATCTATTGTTGATTGACGTACATGGCTCTTGCGTAAGGTAGTTCTGGTGTCGGTTGTTCCAAGCATCGGAAGCCATGACTGCAAGACTCCTGCTGTAAGGAGTATATTGCACAGCATTTCCTTCGTAAGCCGCGTAAAAATAACCGAAGAGATCAACAACAAGAATGGCAAGAAGAATACCAGCACCCCCAATAAAAAGGTAACTGATA